>JANLJB010030708.1:0-29945 GCA_026212285.1 Bursera cuneata | reverse complement strand
GAAGGGTAGAAATGGTATCTCATTCATTTATAAAATTCTGTTTTAACGTCTGTTAAACAATTAGGGGGTAAGTGTTAGTTTATGAAAAGGCTGGAGCTGAGTGTTTTCATGAAGTCTATTTGGGGGGTTAGAGTAAATATCCCCTATTTTTAGTGAACCATCGGTATCATAGGGTCATGCACACTTATTAATTATCATACACCTATATATGAGTTGGTGAATATGACCCAAATTTAATGAGATTTTTGGTGCTTAGTTCCCCTCAGGTTTCTCACTTCAAATTTCAAAACTCGGAATTCAAAAATGTCAAACTGTACGCTTCACAAAATGATATTAGTCTTCACATTACACGAATTCCGACTTCTATATCCACAATCTCTCTTTATTAATGAAGTCATATTTGGTTGATTCGTGATGTGCTGATAATACAATAACATTAACATTCAAGGTTGACGAAACAGTCAAGGACCTTCAAATTTGGTATAGATTAATTACCACGCTACTTTTGCAACTTCTTTGGTTCTTAGAACTTAAATGAAGGTTATCTACCATTTTCAGTAACGATCACAGAAAAATTTCTCAACAATGTCATAAGGATGATAAATCAATGACTCGTTTGCTCTTATTTAATAATTCCGACTTTGTTGATGTTGTACATAGAAGACTTAAATTAAGGAGAGAGTCTACAATATCATGTCATCGATACAACCAACTAATAAAATCATATTATGTAACACTAACACCCGTCAAGCCCAATAATTCGAAGCTATAGTGATGATTATCTATAATCTAAATGGGGACCTCGATTGAGAGGTGCCGTTTGATCAAGAAAGCAAAAGAATAAGCAAGAAATAAGGAAAAGAAACCACAAATCTTGGTCTTACATACAATCAAACAGTGTTCGGTTACACACGATACAAAATTGGGTGCACAGAAAACTAACAAAAAGCCATCAAGGTAAGGCAGTAGTATAAGAAGAAGCCGCTAAGCTTCTCTCACGATCAATAAGCAAAATAGAAACCTAGATTGAAACTTAAGATTACTATTAAATGGGGGCCGTTTTGCAGCAAACCTTAGCCCCCTGTATGCATGCGGCACTTACACAAAAATTAATGCCTTTAGGATAAATAAGCTCTTGCATTCTGAAAGAGAGTAAATTCGTGGACAAAACGCAGCGAAAAGACCTCTTGAATGAGAGCAGAACACCGGCATCTTTTAAGTCAAAGAAGGTACAATTCAGGACCTTACTAGTCTTCTTTTGAGGGACTTGAGTATTCAGCGCCGTTTCCAGATGAGGTTACTTCAGATGAGGCACTTGATGACAATTCACTGCTAGGGCTTACCCCGTTCTGATAGTTCTTTGATGCTGCACCAGGGTTTCCCTGGGTAACATTAGTTGCAGCCACTTGTCCCTCCTCGGCTAGTTTCTTCAGAAGGTTCATGACAGTGGGAAGGAATTTGGTGGACAAGGAAAGAAGCCCAGGCAACTGAAAGTTTGCACACACATCATCAATGAAGAGTTAAAAGATCTAAGTTTTAGTAGCACTGTAAGTTGAAAAATTACAAAAGAATGAATAACTTATAAAGGTGGCTGTGCAATGGTTTGATTCAGATGGTCCCCTTTTATCGTTTGAATTTTATTGCATACATATTGCTCCAGCACCAAATGACAATGAAAACAGGTAAAAAAAAATCTCACATAGAACATAATACAGCCACTATTCTGACTTTAATCTTTCTGACTTTAATCTACACACAGGGAAATTAGATTACTGGCAATAAGGTCGCATCTGTACTTTCACAGAAGAGATACACAAATAACTAGACCATCTTAAAGAAGTTGCTTTGGGACTTTAATCAGATGGAGCTTAGAAATTGTTTGCTTTCACAGTACAATTTTGTTCTAATTGAGGACTTAATCTCAAACTTCAACTTGTAAAGCTGATAAATTGGGTTTTAAAATATTTCACAACTAAAGTATAATGATACTTACAGCGCCATGACGGAATTCATTAGAAATGTCCAACTGCACCCACAGGGCTTTGATGAGTAAATAACCAACAAAGATTACGAGTAGATAAAGTGGATTTCTGCCATTAGAAGATACCAACGTTAGGAAATATTAGTATGCACATGAGTCGTAATGCTGAAACACCCACAATTACATTGAAGATAAATACCTCAAAAGAGTCATAAATTCATTAAATCCAAGGACAACCAAGGCAACAATTGCCCAGGGAGGTGGTAACCAGTTGTTATTGCGCTTGTTGGCTTCCTGAAAATATTTTTAAGAATAAAGGAGGACAAATGAATAAGGCACCATCAGTGGCAATGTAGAGGTTCTTGAGTAGAAACAATAACCCCTACCCTACAGAACCAAGCCACAAGAATGCTGGTTTGCACAATTATTATAAAATCTAATGCATGTAAACATAAAATGAGACTTCAAATTGACTACTAGTAAAATATCATGCCTGAGCAGAAATGGCCTGAGTAACAAAATACTCTGTCTCTGTCTTGAACTGCCTCCACAAATTTTTGCACTGAACAGGTGTGATCAATGTTTTAGAAGGTGGAACCTGTATCAGAAAATCCGCAGCATCAACAACCACTCATTGAAAAAAAGAAGATGCTCCAGCAAAAGATGCATGAAAGAGATGATACATGAAGAAGATTAAAACCAATGCAGTAGTATATGGCTTGCATTTACCTGAGAGTCTCTCCATAATTATCAAATAGATCGAACATTCATGATTTACCAGGTCAAACCCCAATTACCAGAATAACAAAGCAACAAGTGTGGAAGCTATAATGCTCCCAATCAAGCAGTTTGCAGATGTTAAAATAATTTCAATATCCAAACATCACAGAATATATGGAAGTTTGATAGTACCACTTCTTATTTTTTAAATTAATTTTTCCATTTTGGCTTTAGATTCAAGCATTCAATAAATATCAGAAGAAAAAAATGTCAGCAAAATAAAGTTACCTGTTCCCAAGTGCTTGAGGCTAGAGGATCATATTTCATAATATCCCTATTGGTAACAGCACTGTTTGTGGAATCCACCAAAGCAACAGATAGCGTACTCTCAATATTATCAGTCTCGTCATCCAAACGGATCACAGCCATAACAGAAAGCAGTTTTAAGGACTGTTAAGCAACATAAAGATGATTAACAGGGAACCCAATGAAATACAAACATTAAGATTCAAAACTTGATTTTAACAAATTGTCAATACCGCAGAGCGAGCAGTTTTAGTGATGGCTCGAATATCTTCTTTACCAGTCCAAACACGTGGCATTGAATCTGAATCATGGCTGAATAATGTTGTAAACCTGATTGCAGTTTTATAGTTAATGCCTATAAGAAACTTAAAGAAATCAAACAATTTAAATCAATAATTGCAAGGAGATTATACCTATCCTTCATTCGGTTCAACACTCTTCCAGCTTCTTCTCGTGATTTTGCTTCAACCACACCCTTTGCACGATTCTCAAGACTTGCAAGCATTTTTTCCTTAGTTTCTTCATCCATGTCAAAACCAGAAAGTGCACTAGATAGTCCAGAGACAGCTGATTCAGTCTCTTTCTGAAGAAGTTTCCTTATTGCTGGCCATGTCTCATTATTCGCTCCATCTAACAGTGCTTCCACAGGCCCTGATAATGCTTCATTTAGTTTTGACTGCAAACACAGTATTGCCATCAGTAAGGTCTCAGGGACATCCCTTTGACCTACCAAAAATTTTAGGCAGAGCACTGCTGGGAAAAGTTTCTTCTGATGTTACATATAAGTCAATAGGGGGGTCTCAAAGGCTATCATTCATCATAATTTTTTCTTGCATAATCATGATATAAACTTTTCTATAATGTTTTTGGACTCAATCAAAGACCTGAAACAGAATTATCATTATTCATTTTTTTGCTTTGCACTAAAGGCAATCACCTAGGAAGTGAAAAATCCAAAAGGAAGGAACCAAATACCTCAAAGAAAGTAGTAAGTTCAGCCAGCTTTGCAGCACGAACAGATGCAATATGTGCATCTATGTCTCGTTGGAGCTTATCCCGTACTTTAGACGTGTCCCAGTTTGCTTGTTCAATTATGACATCTGAAACCAATCAAATAAAAAATTGTAATTGAGTAAGCAAATCTGCTCCAAGCTCATTGCTCTGAAGCCCAGTCCCCAACCTAACATCTCAAATTTCACTCCTTCCACACATTAAAATATAAATAAATAAACCAAAAGTTAATCCTGACCAATGTCTACCATACACAACACATCCGCCAGTTTTTGGGTTTTAAGAAATTCTCTATTTCATTAAATTTTGTGGCTTTTGTTTGTTTGTTAGGTTTGCAATCCCAATCTCCTTGACAAGCAAAATGCCATAATCATACGTTATATACCTGCACATCGTTCATCAAATAGAGCCATGTAAGACTCCAAGCAACGGCGAGCAGCTGAAGCAAACCCTTCCCCTCCACTCAATGACTTATCAAATGCATCCTTGAATTTATCTACAGTTTCAGACCTTATATGTGCCAACATAGATAGGAATGCTGGTTGGACAAGCTATGAAAATAGGACAAGCAACAACAAAAGTAAGTCAAATGAAACTTGTTCAACTAATTTATAAAACAAACACTTGTTTTACAGAAAGCGCAGTCCCACTGGACCGAATAAGGCCCAGAAGAGCCTAAAAAATGAACCATATTCAAACATCCTTAATTTATTGCCACTGTGGATATCTATAGAGAAAAAAGGTAATAACTACTCATTTGCAGATTTAATCTGCAATAATGTATTACTTGCAGTAATTTTTCTTCAAGCTGCTTTCGCTTGGAAGATCTGACACCTTCTTCAAAATACAGAACCTCTGTGTCGTACCTAACAAAATGAACCAGAAAGACCTTGATAAATTGGGAGAAATCAAAGACATGTTTTGCAAACACCTCAAATGCATAGTTGACATATTTTACCTAATTTAACCCTAGTCTGCCAAGCACACAAATAGTGAATATAATGCTTGTTATCATAAGGATGAAACATAGTTCTACAATAAAATTTAGATATTAAGCAAAATGAAAAGTTCTTACCCTGATAGGCAAGTTTCAAGAATTGAACTGAGCTTCTTCCCAAAACCAGAAACCGGATGCGATTGTACAGCCTCCTCCAATTCACACCACTCCTGTGGCATTTTGAAAACAATTCAGTTGGTGCTGAAGTATAGACTGTCAACTACGTTCAAAAATATTAAAAAAAAACCAACAAAAAACTAAAATATTAAAAATTGGATACCTTATTAGCAGCGAAAGTGGAATACTTTTCATTTGCAATTTCTTCGCAGCGCACAGTAGCCACCATGACCTAGAAATAGGTGTTTTATGGAAAACATCAACACCATACACACTATACATAGTTTACTGAAACCCATTGTACAAAAGATGTTTACAAAATTACCTTGTGAGCAGGAAGGTCAAGGTCCTTATTCTCTTTAATGACTTTCCATATTTCCTGTGCACTAAAAGCAAACCCTGAAGCAGGAACCACACCACGTCGATCTCCAGCAAGCCCTCCAGGTGCAATAGAATGAAAGAATCTTTGCCTCAAACTAGCGACCTTCATTGATGACAAATCAAATGAAACAATCAAATATATGTTAAAAGCATTCATTCAGCCGAAAGAGTATAAAATAAAGTTCTGTGGTCCAAATTAAAAGACAAAATCAACTAATAGGCAACATTATATTGCGCATGATACATCTGAATAACTAGGCATCTAGATCCCCAAAGAAACAAAGCAGCAGATGATATTATTTGATTTCAATACAATGAACAAATTGTGCAAAATCATATAACCAAATGGGATAATTAAAAAAATATATATATATTACAAGGTCATTATTGCAAATCACCCCTTACTTATGGAACAAAACATAATTATTTCAATTCATAAAAATTTAAAATAACCCTTAAATGACATTAAAAAAGCATCTGGAACCTGCTCTTTGAATTGCTCTTCCTTTTCTTCATAACTAGAGAGAGCAACAACTTCAACCTGACAGTATTAATCAGCAATAAAACCATCATTATAAACACGTAATTATTTGCCCCTTAAAAGAAAGAACCACCCTATTAGTTATTGGATCGTTAAAACTGACATTAAAAAATTCACTTAGTGGAGTTTCCTTGTGGGCTTGTGGCTTAGGTACAGAGTCCCATATCTGCAATTAAAAGGACACAGTATAATTATTAAAACCAGACACCTTCAAGACAATTTAGAAAAACAAAATGAAATGCAGCAGTAAATCCTTATACCTTCTGAATATCTTCTCGTAGAACAGGTTCTAAATTTTCCAATGGAGTCTATAAACAAATTAAAAAAATAAAAAATCAGATCAATTTGTAAATGTGTAACCAGATTTTAAAGATTGATCAACAAAAACCGAAAAGTAAATAAAAAATATAAAAGAACTTAGATCTCTCAAGCTATTCAATTAAATGCAATAGAGAAAGGAGCACACCCGTGTTTTGTCACGTATGACAAACATCAAAGTCGTTTTACGTGGACTAAACAACCGCATCATGACCTGTAAGCACATTCCACCATAAATTTACAAAACCAAAACTTTTATGTTCATAATACTGGTTGCTAAAGGTAGCAGATGTAGATTACCTGGAATACAGTCTTTAAAAGTGGTTTATTTGCAGCTTGCTCACGGCCAATGTCATGACACCACCTACATTAAATTTCATTAAGAAGATCACTGACAAGGCAAAGGACGGCCAACTCAAATGATTTTTATTATTTTTTCTTATTATTTTTCTATAGCAAAAGGAACTTCCAAATAATGGACCCTTATATTGCTAGGGAAAATAACATACATGTTTATTAGCACTATATCTGAAACAGCAAGCGCAAAGAGGGCACTTTGCTTCTCAAAGGCAGTATCATCCTGAAAGGAAAACCAGATAAAAGTCAGCAAGCAATAAATCTATCCATCTCTTGTCAACCCAAAATTTCAATTCTACAATCCAAAATCTGAATTAAGTGAATGAAGTTATACGTCTAAAGTGCACTTCGAATAAATGAGAACCACAAGAATGAACCCCAATGGTGCATCATGAAATTCAATTATATCTAGCAATTCCAGTGTATCAATTAAAATGATCAATCATAATTTCCACCACATTCGTAACACAACTCTAGAATTTCACCATTTTGGACAAAAAATCCTTATCTCTTACTTTCAATCTCTCCGCTTGATAACAAAAAAGGTTGATACCGACCATAAAATAGTCATTTCTCAAATCCTGGATAACAAGGAAACCTGTGCACAGCATACACATAAAGAAAGGAAACAAAAACTACACCCTTTACTTTGACTTTTACATCCAGCAAAATTTCCATGTCATATTTTGCAGCTTTATGATTCAATTAACTTTTCAGACCAAGTAATTACAATCAAACAAATGCTAAGACAACATATGACTGTGCCTTAAAATATTTCCGCAGACCTACTTCATTTTTTCATAGCGCAAAAAATTTATGGCCAATTATTAGGGGTGAGGAAACAGAAAAGTGAAGCAAGAAAAATATTACAGAGCACAAGGAGAACAATTAGGATATATATATGCATTAGAATATTTGAATTATTTGAGATGCTATGTTATTCATTGAACAACACACACAAAAGTGAAATGGTGATGAAATCAAATTCCAAATGATTTTCCTTTCTTTTACTGCAAAAAACTAAAAGAAAGAAAGAATATCACACTAATTAAGATGGGATGAAGTTAAAATGAATATGGGTGTGCAGAAGTACCTCTCCTCGTTCTCTTCCATCAGTACCCTCCAAGTCCATTACAAGTGTACAGGGTTCAATGCCAGCACATCTTGCTAGCCAAATACCTTTAGTGGTTTGAGACCTAAAGAAGCACATTCTTGCAGTCATTTGACCTCCAATTAACAAAAGAAATGAAGTAACATTAGAGTATTAAGAGAACATACCTTCCTCTAAATGCATCCATTTCCCTGAAGTTGGTACCAAACAAATTATTTAATAATGTGCTCTTCCCTGTCACAATCATGAAAAGTAAAACTTTTAATATTTGTGCAACACGACTTATGCAGGCTATAAAATACCAAATAAAAAACAAACA
Source organism: Bursera cuneata (assembly GCA_026212285.1). Taxonomy (NCBI): domain Eukaryota; kingdom Viridiplantae; phylum Streptophyta; class Magnoliopsida; order Sapindales; family Burseraceae; genus Bursera; species Bursera cuneata. The sequence goes on along the minus strand of JANLJB010030708.1, from coordinate 21,786 downwards.
AAACAGAAAGGAAAAAAGAAAGATCCTCAGAAGTATGAATAACAAAACACAATAAAGAGACAGCTCGCTAATATCATACAGAAAAAGAATTCCATGTTTCGTATCAATCTGACAATCATGTTGTCAGGGAAAAGTGAAATAAAATCACTCATATCTCAGCGTGCTTCAACAATGTAGCACCAAAAGCTGAATCAAATAGCATTTATTCAAAAGGGTCATACTCTTCTAACCCAAGCCTAATATGCAATACTATTCAAAATAAGTTTATTGAGTAAAAACTGGCAAACCTTTTTTCAAATTTATGTTCATAGAACATAGTCATTAACTCAAGAAGAAAAACAACATACCACTACTTTGAGGTCCCATGATGGAAACGACAGCATAAGACAGCCCACATTCGGTCAATTTCACCTCCTTGATTAAATGTTCAATTCCAGTAAAGTTAAATGTACCATCCCCATCAATAAGCTGAGTCGAGCAAGATTCTTCGCTCTTTGTTGGAGAAGCTGGGGAAGTATGGTGTTCCCATATTAGTAATTGAACAAAATTAACAACATATACAACTTCAAAATCGTTAAATGTAAATAAAATAGTTTCCTTTTATCAACCACAAATCACCGATAAGAATCACAACTTAAAACTAATCCTTCTTAAGCTAAACTGTTAATCATGCCAATCACACTTAATCCATGTAATCTAAACTAACTCTAATTCCACCGTCTAATAATTCAGTATTCCGGATCTAAAGGGCTCCGTCAGCTGCATTTAGAGGTGATATTTACAAATTTTACCTAAACTTCATTTTCTTTCATTTTCTCAGCCATCAAACAATTAAAAAAAAAAAAAAAAAAAAAACCAACNTTCTCAGCCATCAAAAAATTAAAAAAAAAAAAAAAAAAAAAACCAAACAGAACACCTTACAAAAACGGCAAAATTGCTTCAGATTCAAAATTAATAGTGTTATTAACAGCTCAAAAACCCTAAAATCAACCTCAAATCGTTACAAATCAATCGCATCACATTCACATGGCATTAAATTGAACTAAATTTATAAACGAGCCATTAATTGACGCATAACGTATTCTAGCTATAATCGAACTGGATTAAAAACCAGATTAATATCAAATACGTGAACGGATCACACATAAAACACCAGCGTTTCGAAACGGAAAATCTCAATTAGCGGAGTAAGAGACAATATAAATCAGATTAAGATCAGAGATTTAAATGAAAATCAAAAGAACGTAAAACGCACCCATTCGATTGTCGTTTTGAGACGCCGATAAAGAGAGAGGGAGATAGAGAAAGCGAAACGAATGAATTGATCGATCTGAGCTCAACTTTTGTTCGTTCTTTGTTGTTTAAAAGTTGGCTTGACCGGTCACAAAAGAGAATTTTTGAGATTTTTTTTAATAAAATATAAATTAAAATTTGTGTTAGCTTGCTTTTTCTTGTTTATTGAAAATTGAAAAGAAGAGTTTGTGTGTCGAATCCAAACAAAGGAAAGAGGTGGAATGAGACTGTCTGTGTCCGGTGAGATTTCTCCGGTTTTGCTTTGTCTCCAATTGGTTTCTGCCACGTTGCATTGTTGGACGAAAATAGAAATAATATGTACGTCCACGTATAATTCTTAAAATGAAAAATGTCATAGTTCTTAAAATTTGTTTTTCAATTTTTTTAAAATTTATATATTTTGTGCATTAAGCATAGGTGATGCTTTAACAAATCCTGGAAGTATAAATTTATTATTAATTGAATAAACATATTTAATACTAATGAATCAAATTTATATCAATTCATGAATATGATTGATGAATAAATTCCATAATTTGATTTAAGGAGATTTTTACAATTAATTTTATTTAAATTAAAAAAATAGAGGATAAACTTACTATGAGAAGCGTGAGCTTCAACTAAAATTTCAAAATAGTAAGGAAATTATCTACTTTTTGTTAGTAATTATTTTTTTCAATAATCCCGCAAAAATATATGCTGACATGGCAATATTTCATTGGCTACTACAGATAGTACGGTTAGTCGGTTACAGTTCAACAGATTTAAGTGTGCGGTTACGTGTGACAGGACCGACGTGGTGCGTGGGAAGGTGGTCCCACTGACCTCCCACGGCCACCGACTATATGGGACCACGGGCCGCCCCATTTATCATTTTGTAAAAGTGGACGGCTTGATCGCAGCCTGCTTTAGAGCGTGTATTAGCACGCGCCACTGTATGACGTCCGTAGTGCTGAATACTTGATTCGGGTGTGGACCCTAGCTTAAGCGTGAGGGCACATCTATCTCATTAAAACTGTCATCAAGTTTTTGATGGTTGATTAATATTTAGGCCTGAAATTTATCAATCGACTCTCATAATTTCCGAAAATAACCCAAACATCGCTTTTGATATAAGACTGCCACTAATAACTACTTCATATGGTAGACAAAATATTATTTGAATCCTTAATTTTGTTGTATCTAAATGTAGTTTTGTAGCTTTGAATATATTGATGCTTAAATTATGGTAATTGGTGATTGTATAGTCGAAGGTGGTTACTAAGTGTTAACAAAATGGATAGGTTTCGTCCACGATGAAACTAACATTTGGGTAAGTCTCCTTATAATTTTTAATTTCAAGGGTATTGTTTAGTGATGGAGGCTTTGAACTGGAAGGTGTACTCCCTCGCAACTCTAAGGTTTAAATTTTTTTGTTATGCATCCTTGAGGCTATACTCACTGGTGTAAAAATTGGTCAATTCTGAGGGCATGGACCATTTTACTTTGGTAAAATATAAAATGGGGTTAGTCGAGGTATACGTAAGTTAGCTCAGACGCTTGCATTAAAAAAAAAAAGAAGAAAAGATGGTTACTAAAAGTTCACGATAATCTTTTAATGTTTTAATAAATTTTGTCTAACTAGAAAGCTCTAAAAAGAAGATTTATAATAATTAAAAAAAAAGAAACTAGAGTTTATTACCAGTTATTTTTAGAGTTCATTACCAAACTTATATCATCAAAATAAAATATCAAAATCTTTATTTATACATTAAAACTAACAATTTATTTTTCAAAATTGGCTAGAACAAAAACATAAAATTTATAACCAGTAATAAATTCACTAATTTTGTTTTACAATACTCAAGGATAAATATCACCTAAACCCCTAAAACAGCTACATGAAAGGATGTTTGTCGTATTCTAACAATTACGGGGATTACTTTGCTAGTTTGCAAAACATCCCGATCTTGAACATTAATTAAACGACATACAACACAATGTTGTATACAAGAAAACGACGATGTCGTTTATCTACAACAAAATCCCTATCCTTAACCGACAATCAAAATCCCCAATCCACTCTAATCCGTCCGCAACCTAGCTTTCGCCACTCCTCAGCGCTACATCTCCGGCAATACCACCGTTACCGGTGAGTTTCAACCCGCTTGCTTGCTTTCCAATCCTTTATCGTTAATTCGAAATGAGTCTCGAAGACTCTCCGACGACTTTCCCGGGACCAATCGACCCGTCCGTCCTGTACGAGCAAGAGCAACACGTCTCGTCGGCGATATGGGAAGGCCAAGACCGCGGCACGCTGCGTTGTCACGAGCACACCTCGAAAATCGACGGCTGGAAGCTGACGAAGAAGCAAATCGATCTGGTCTCGAAAGCCGGCTTTGGACGGTTCAGATTGATCGGACAAATCAGCCTGAACAATCCGCTCATATCGGCTCTGGTCGAGCGGTGGAGACGTGAAACCAACACGTTCCATCTACCGCATGGCGAGATCACTATCACGCTCGACGAGGTGGCGCGGATTCTCGGACTGCGCATCGACGGGGACGCCGTGGTGAGAGACAACGCTTTCTCGGGTACGCAGGTGGAGATTTGCGAGAAATTGTTGGGAAAAGCGCCGAATTCGGATGCGAAAGAGATCAAAGGAGGTATGGTGAAGCTGAGCTGGTTGAAGGATAATTTTTGCGAGTGTCCAAAGGATGGGAGCGAGGAGGAGGTGGAGCAGAGGACGCGAGCGTTTCTATTGTACTTGGTAGGGAGCACGATATTCGCGACGACGTCGGGGAATCTTGTTCCGTTATTGTATTTGCCATTGTTCAAGGATTTTGAGAAGGCAGGCCAGTATGCTTGGGGAGCGGCGGCTCTGGCGTTCTTGTATAGACAGCTTGGTAAAGCTTCCATGAAATCACAGTGTACTGTTAGTGGTTCTTTGACACTGCTTCAGGTGAGTTGCATTGTATTGGTTATGGGAAAAAATTACCTTTTTAATTTTTTTAAGATATTGAAATTGAAAAGAACATGAAATATTATTGATAATGTCTTGAACTTCATTTGCAAAATTGAATAATTGGACCCTTGATGAACCTGACAATAGTTGGGAACTGGGAAAGTTGTGGCTTTTTGTTAAGAAGCTGGCTTTGAGGGAGGTATTGAACTCACGGTAACTTTGAAGCAAATGTGTGTGTAGCGGTAGAATAATGACTTGTTTTATTGATGCTGTAAAACATTTTAGATTAATTATATGAAGGAACTTATTGTCAGTGTTGGAGTTACTTTCATCTTAACGTTGGCCGGCCGGAGCTGAAGCAAGAGCTGTTCCATCAATTTCCACTCGCTCTTCGTTGGAAAGGGAAACTAAATAATCAAGCTAAATCTGATGTAGCTATGTACAGACAGAAATTGGATGCATTGGACCCAGTTGATGTAGGTGTTTTAACCTTTTATTTTATTTTGTTTTTCAAATTCGAGTTCGTTATGTGGATTGTTATTGCTTGATATCTGATGATCCGGATTGGTGCAAACAGATTAATTGGACTCCTTACAAAGATTTTGACAGTGGCATACCAGAAGATGTTAGAGATGATTTTTTTCTGGGAAAATCTAGAACGATCCTGATTTGTATGGATAAAGCTGAATGGCATTTGCCTGATCGTTGTTTGAGGCAGTTTGGCATGCATCAAGTAAAACCTAAAGACGTGCAGCGAAGAGAGACGAAAAGTAATGAACTTGATATGGAGGTGGACTCATCTAAAAAAATGGATTTAGAGTTGCAAGAGTGGTCAAATCGCCAAGAAAATATTGTGGATGGTGTGGAAGATGGAGATGGCATGGACGAAAGCGAATACACACTGTGGTACTCCAAAATTACCCGGAAAAAGCTTCATAGGCAAGCATTTGTTCCATCTCAGTTTCAAGAATCAGTAAGCGTCTTCGTTTTCTTTTCTACTTTAAGTCGATGTTTACTGTTACATTTAAGTTAATGTTGTATTTATACAAACTTTTACAGGTGGCCGAAATGATGAAAATCCAGGAAATAGCATACGCAGCTTCAACAGAAAACTTAAGTTTGAAAAACAAGGCAGCATTTGAGAAGATCAAAGCTGTAGTGGATAGATTTCTAGGAAATCGGGTCGAAGGTTTCAAGGCACTAGAGAAAAGAAAGAGAAGTAGTGAAGACGGTCAGGCTGACGAGGAAGTATAAGTTTCCGCCTGGAAAGTCCCCAAACTTGCTGGCTGCTGTGTAAATCCTGTAACAATGATTCTGATTTCTGTGTTAGTTACCAGCTCTGCTAACAGGCAGTGTACTAAATTTATTAATTTCTTACTGTCTGAATCGCTTGGATCTTCGAGCAAGCTAACACCTTCAGCAATCTTTGCTTTGATGTGCCTATGTTAAGGTCTGAGTAGTTTACATGAATTTCTGTTGCCTGTGTTCTCGTGGTAACAAGGTGACATTTAGGAAAGTCTCCAGTATTTGGGGGAGGAAACATAGGAGATTTCTGATAAAATTCTAAATAAAAGATCTATATGATATTAACCACAACTACAATAAATTTTTTTGAAAGAAAAAGTTTATTTTAAAATTTCGCATGAAAACCTTATAGAAGTTATCTGAAAATCGTCAAAAATTTCTCTTTAAAGTTTCCTAAAAAATCATTAACGACCTCTGTTTATTTTGCAAAATCTAGCCAAACTCAGGGAGTATATTGGAAGAAACTTTCCCATTGGACAGCTAAACAAGTAAAACGACATACACCACGAAGTGGTTTACAGTATAACGACAATGTCATTGTCGTTTATCTGCCAAAGTCCCTAATCCCCCAAACCGACAATGCAATCCCCCAAAGCAGACCGTATCGTTCCCAACCTAACTAACCTTTGGTGACCCCTCAAGGCAGATCTAATCTGGCGATTACTCTGTCACCGGTGAGTCTCAATCCTTGTTCTTGTTCATCATGTTGTGTTTGCTTCGGTTGTTCATTACGCAAGCTGTGTTTACTTTTTTTTTTCTTTGGTGCTTTTATAAGAAGTGATTGTATATATATTAACATTTTCCTATAATTAAAGCATTTTTGGTAGTAATTATTTGATTTTACGGATTATGTTAGTGCTTAAAGAAGAATCTGAGGTTGAAAGTTCTGAAGATTTAGAGTATTTCCGGAAAAATTCAACTGATTTTTTTTGTTGCACTTTTTTTTTTCCAATTTTCAGAGAGAATGATTTCAAAATTTTTGTTTTTGATTAATTTAGTTATTTATTTTTGGTGGCTTTGCGGTAAAGGAAATGGATCTTCTCCTATTGCAAGGGGAAGTTGATGACTTCAAAGAGATCATGGAATCATCAACAAAGAAATTGATTTAGTTAGTCTAAGTGATGAGAATCTTCGCCGTGTTTTTACCATTTTCGAAATAGCATTTGGAGTGGTCAATGCGCGAACAAAACCGGTAAGAGAGAAGGAAAGAGTATGACATTACTTTATTTTTCCCTGGTTTCTTGTTGAATTTATTTTTTATTTTATTTTTTATTTTTTTTTGTGGTTTTTGAATTGTGTTCATGAATTTTATAGGTTACTGAAGCTGATGTAGATCAGTTATGGTGTTCCAGTGTTGATGGTGTGGTAAGTTTTTAAATTTTTTCATTTGGGCATTGTTTTAATGCTTTGTTAGTTTGTATTGAGAGAAGAGGGAGAGGACAGCAAATTTTAAGAATCTCCATCATTCGGATGATCAAATAACAAACCCTTGAAACTTATGAATGAATTGTCTTGTAGTGCAACGATGTTATGCGGCAGGTCTTTTTATTGAATGGTTGCAATATATTATGCAGGTGGCTGTGGCCAAGCAGGTATTTGATTATGCATGTGAGACGACTTTTCAAGACTTAGATGAAAAGCAGAAGCAAGCAGTGCTAGGGATGTTAAGAAGTGCATGCAATATAATAACGATGCGTATTTGATGCAAGTCAACACTGTGTACTTGAAGAACTTCAAGCTGAAGTTGATTTGACAACTATAGAGGGGCTGGTAGGTGGGGAAATAGAGAGCAAGATTAAGGAGCAGGACCCTCTAGAGCAAGCATCTAGTAAGCCTTGTATTTCATGGCCTCGAAATGGTCGTATAACCCTGGAGTGGATTCAGGTTCTTATTTCTACCTTTAAGTGGTCTTCATGGAGAGACCCAAAGGAGTTTCAAAATGTAATGCCTGTTGCTGTGGTGAAAAAGTTGATTAATGCTGCATCAAAGATCTTGAGAGGTGAAAAGAACTGTGTGAAAATTCATGCTGAGATGTTTCTGAAATTGTTGTCGTCGGTGACAATCATGGGCTGTTTCATGATTTCATTTCCCTTTTCGAAGAAAATGCTGGATTTCCATCTGATCATTGATATAATTGTTGGTCGGGGTTCATGGGGTTTGGAAGTACTTTCAGTTTTGTTGGCGTGGAAGGTATGACAGAAATTTTATATTTATTTTTGTGTTTTGACTTTATTATTGGCCTTTACAAGTTTATCACTGGCTTAACACGACAGAGGAGAAAGTATATTAGAAAATTTTATATTAATATGACTTATATCCATGTAAATTGGCACTATGTTACTATCTAATTGTTCTTTTGCATAGGAAAATTAAAGATAAGCTCTACTTTTTACTATCAAATTGTCTGATAATGTTTTCTTGTAATCAATGAGTTTAACATCTGAGATATCTTTCTAAAGAAATTCAAACATCTGTTTTGGAGAAATAGCACATTTGTTTTTCTCAAGGAAATATACTAATCCTTACTTTTCCCCCTTTTTTTTGGTGCCTGTGTTTGAAATTTTAATCACCAAAATTGTCTATGCTAAATGCATGTAGCTAATTTATCACCGGTTCTTTCTGAATTACAGGTCTTGATGCATCGTAGAGTATATTTACTCCGTGGGAATCATGAATCAAAGGATTGCATGTTGACAAATGGTTTTTGGGCTGAGATATGTACTAAATTTGGCAAAAAAGATTGCAAAATTGTCTATGATAAATGCTTGGAGAGTTTCAAAGCACTTCCCTTGGCCTCAATCATTGGTAGTAGCACCTACATAACTCATGGGGGATTATTTCGTAGTGCATGCAGTAGTGCTAGTGCACAGATTTCTGGAGGAAAGAGAAGAAAGTTGGATACTTTATCTCTGGATTTGTGGAAGATGTGCCTGAAAATGGTTTATTGGCTGATGTTCTATGGGCTGACCCATCTTTGGAACCTGGGCTCTCAGAAAATAAAGAGAAAAAATTAGGTCTACTTTGGGGTCCTGATTGCACCGAGGAGTTCTTGAGTGAAAACCATTTGAAGGTAACAACACTCGAATTGGGTGGGCTTTTGTCATTAGTTGTTGAATTTACCCTGACTTTCTCTTTCCTGTTTACATATGTTATCGATATACCTTTTTCAACTTGATCTCTTGTGCAACCTTGGACCCATGAGTTTCTGGAACATACACTTGGACCCTTATTTTTAATATATTTAAGTTTTTTTAGTGGTGTTAATATTAATCTTTGTTAAAATGTATAGGTCAATATGATAGTTTTAGAAACCTTTGGATCTAAGATATTGTCCAAACCTTGAGGGTCTCAGTGTAAATTACGCTATCTTGTGCTGGTGGCATTCCACTATTGCATTTCTCTTTTGCTCTAATCGGAAATGAAAGTATGAGTACTGCTCTTGCTTTTTGTTCCTAAAAGCAAATTAGAAAATTTTAGGTATTCAAAATGCAGTATTAGTTTGGTGAAAAGTTCTTACTCTCCTCCACTTTTTAACTATTTTGACAGTTATTAACATTAAGAACTACTATGCTAAGACTGGATGTGCTGTCGTCTGTTGCTTTTGCAGTTGATTATAAGATCACATGACGGTCCCAATGCAAGGATTGATCAGTATGATTCTAGAAATATGTTGAATGGGTTCAGCATAGATCATACGATGTAGCATCAGGGAAATTATGTACTTTATTCAGTGCTCCAACACAGGTTTGGATATTGTTGCTGTGCCTTTGCACTCTACTAGTTTTGCTTGTAGGATTGTCCTGCTTTCTGTTCTAAAATGCTTACTGGTGCAATTTTTATTTCGTGTTGTTTATTTGCTTCTCTTTCTGTCTTTCTGTGTTTATTCTTAATTGTACAATTCACAACTTCTCTCGCAACTTCTGGTATGCAGTTTGGAGGATTCGATAATGTAGGGGCATATGCAGTCTCAAAGCCTCCCAAGTTTGATTCTCCTTTGTTCCTCCAACACAAAGCTGCAAAAAGACCAGAGGTAGGAATCCATTCTGGTAAAGATTTGTGGCTGTAGGTTGGGGAATCGTTGTAGAAAACTTGTAAAAGTGTTCCCTTTTTTTTTTTTTGTGTAACAGGTACCTCCTTATGATGGTTTTTTCTACGAAGACATTGATTCAGGTGGAGTAGAAGACTCTATATCGACGGATTCAGAAGAGGAACATGACTTGACATCCAAAGATGCAATTGAAGGACAAGACTTGACTTTGATGGTAAGTTGGTAATATTTCCTTTAAGAAATGTAATCCATTTGCTTCATTTTGTGATTTAAAACATTGTACAGGAATATTAAAATACATTAGTGACTTAATGCAATGTAATATTTCTCTTGCATTGATGTCTTTTTTTTTTTCTTGTTCTTTTTTTGGTGGTATCGATGGAGTTAGGGTTGTAAGCAACTGAATGAGGACCTCTATTCATTATCGTCTGACTAGATTGAGGTCCAGTTGTGATTTGTTGAGCCAATCAATCATAGATCAAATGGAATCTAAATGTTAAGTATAGCATCCTGTTTCTGTCTAATCAAATCTGTATTAAGGTTACTGAAACTAATTACTGCAATTTGATTAAACCTGTTGCAGACAATGGGTTTGAGACGGTAAGCCAATTTCACTTGGTTTGCAAATTTATTAATGACATGGAATGGTTTCTGATATGTTGTATTCGCTTTTTGTTTCAAATATAGCTACTGAAACTCATTATTAAGTTTTAATATTATTGGGATTCATTGGTTTTGTGTGTACGGTCAAAATGATATTTTAATTTTCTTATCGAAGTGAGTCTAATTGTTATACAGACAAAGGCTTAATGGTATTGTCAGTCATCAATTATGAATATATCAACATATTTATTGAATCCCTAAACTAATTGTGTCTTGGTACTATATTCTTTTGATTTCCTTTATGCCTACGGGGTTGAGAATTTTTTCCTTGAAATTTGATATGCTAAAACTTTGAAGTATCTTATGAATTCTCTCTCTTAATCTTGGGAATATCTAGGAGACAAACATAGAACTGAACAAAAAAATGCTAGCTCAAGGAAAAAAGATCAAGCAATTGGAGAGCCTTGTTGAGGAGTTACGGAACGAGCAGGGTGATCGTTCGAAGAGGATGGAAGACATGTTAAGTACTCTTTTACAGCAATCATCTTGCAAAACTCGTGGTAAAGGTATTGTTTAAAGCTTAATTATTTCATTAAAAAATGGAATGTCAATGAAATGCATACGCATATGCTCATGAAACACAACAGGTTCATGAATACAGGCAGCAAGAATGTCAGAATTTAGACCAAGTCATGGGCAGCTGCATAACAGAAAATACCTGGCAGCAAGTTGACTTATAAGGGCAAGAGAAACTTCATGATAGGTGTGGTTTTCAAATAAAACAAAACTAAAGATTATAGGTTTCAGGAGAGCAGGATGACAATTGAAAGGTGTATGATTATTTTTGAATCTAAATCGGTTGTGAAGTGTTGACAATTCTTGGGAAGTTAGCATGAAGTGCTACCTGCCAATACCAATTTAAAAGGAGCAGCACGAAGTTGGCAGATTAGAAGAAGCAAATAGAAGATGTGGAAATGGTGAATTGGCAAACATTCAAAGAGATGAAGACTTCTGAAAAGTCAATTCACTTATGAGACCATTTCTTCTTTGAGAACTTAATAATTTTAGCTAGGAGAGTTTTAGCCTATGAGTGAAAAGTTTTGTATGTGCGATTTGGAATTCCCTGATCAATGATTCATTTCCTATACAGTCTCTACAAAGATAATCTTCATTTTATATTTTCTAGTTTGCACTTTTATGTTGTTATTCTGTTTTTAAGAGCAACTTCTTTTGTTGAGTGCGGATACTCGGGATATAAATGGATTTCTCATATTTCTGTAAATGCATACGAGTGTTGAAATTGGAAGATGCTATTGATTTTCCCAAGATAGAGAAACAGAAGAAACCTTTCAATGAGTAAAGCCAATTCTCTGTGAAAATTATTATTGTTCTATGGTGCCTCATCTGGAATGATACTTCCATTTGAGCCTTCATAACTCTGCAGAGAAATGGTGAGTGGAATTTTGTTTGTATTATGTGAATTTGGCTTCCCTGAGTTGTTTTGTGGAGTATTGGTGTTTTTGAAGGAGAGAATCTTTCATTTTATTTGGCTGAATTGAAGCATGCTTGTCATGTATGTAGAGATCCTAATTTTCATACGTTCGAATGAATGAAGACCTTGCAACTGATGCAGAAAGTTGGTAATTTTACTGTAGAAGTCATACTCAACATTGCATTTAGTTTACTAAAATACTTAAAAAGTAATAATAGATCTCCATTCATAGAAATTTTATTCTCTAAAACTCAGTCTAACATAATCCATTAACATTCTTTTATCTCTAAATTCATACGTTTCATATACTCATGATTGAGATAATATAATTAAGCACATCGTTCTATAATAATGTAATAATAGAACCATAAATATCAATATATATATATATATATATATATATAAAGAGAGAGAGAGAGAGTCATAAAAAAAAATCACAGAATAAGGGCAATGCTAAAAACGCACAGATCTGATTTATTAGAATGATGAAAATTCATTGAATTTTGAAACTTTATTAAAGTTGTGGTGACATTAATTGACATACAATTTAATTAGTGTTTAAAAATAATACTCATATGGTGGTCTCATCTCAGCTGAAGAAGCCAGAAGAGGGCTTTCCGTACCTCCTGCTTCCTCTTATCTTGCAGAGCTTTTCATGTGGTATAGTGTGTTTAATTTTGAAGATTTTAAAATTAAAAGATGAAGAAAGTTTACAAGATAAGAGGAGATTGAGAAGACTTACCGGCGGCGGCGATGCTACTGGAGGAGGACAACGTCGTTATCAAATCATCTTTTATATATGTGTAGATCTCTTTTCTCTCTTCCAACGAAGTCCGAAACTGCTAACCCCGTCTGTATCAAGGCTACTTTTTTCAAAGTGGTCAAATGTTGCAACCGTGATAACTTCCCAAGCCTGGGGCAACGCCTGACTTCTAATTCTCTAAGCCAAGGCATGGCTCCTTCCTCCACTCTTATCTCCGTCAGCTCATCTAGCTTCCACAGTTTCAAGACTAGCAGTTTGGGAAATCCCCCACTTTTACATGTCATTATAAGCCCCTTATAGGAGGAACCGAAAAGCCTAAGCATGTGCAGGTGAGCCAACCCTCCTAGCACTGGCATTGGATCAGCTCCTAGTCTTGACGAGGATAGAGTTAGCATCATGAGGTTAGGAGGAAATTCAACAGTAGTCAATTTTTTTTTCGGTAGTATTCCAAACAAATAAAGGTCTTGTAGCTTATGATGGGTTTCCATGGTTGGCAATTTGAGATCAAAATACATATCAGATTCTTTCGGTATTGATCTCAACTTCAGGGATTGAAGTTTGGTTAGTTGAGAAACCCATTCAGCTGTTGCCTCTGCTGTGGATTCTGAAGTGCATGTCAGACCAAGCTTTCTGAGCCCTGTTAACGTTTTGAGGAAACCAACTCCATCATCATCTATAGATAGCCCCAATAAGGTCTGCAAGTTGGTGGGTGGTTGTGAAGGTAATGACAAGCTCTTGAAATTACTAGAACAACCCCAGTTCAAATGGAGATGTCGCAGTTTCTTTGCTTGCCATATGGAAGTAGGCAAATCGTGTATGATTGTGTGCTTCACATCTAAAGCCTCTAAACATGGCAGTTTACCCACAGAAGATGGAAGGGAATCTATAGCAGTTGATCTCAAGCCTAGGTAGGTTAAGAGTAATAGTTTTCCTATTACATCATCCGATAACACAGGTTTGTATACACCCTCAAGATCGAGAACCTTTAGCAATCCGAAGCCATTTTGAGTGATAATCTTGTTAAGAAGCGTACCTATTTCCCTGGCAGGTCTGCATGGCATTCGGGTGTCGAAAGCTACATAAGAACGTAGATTCTCGGTGTCAACGTGAGAAAATTGAGTGTTACTCTTGATGTCCAAGCTTTTTCCCAGTCTCCGAACGGCAAATTGTGGTTCTCTGTTGGATGAATCATGAGATGAGTGTAGTTGATGGTAAAAGAATCCCACATCTGCTGCTTTTAGAGAGAAAATATCATAAAGTACACTGGCCATCCGACATGTTTTAGGGCTTCCATCTAATCTCCATTTTACTTCAATCATGTTTCTGATGACCAGCTCTTTAAAATAAGATTCTGCCAGATCTTCAAGGACTGTTTCCCCAACAGGATCCAGGGGTGGTCCTGTTACAAATCCCTCAGAAAGCCATAGATGAATCAACCTCCTCACAGGAATCTCAAATCCTCTCGGGAAAAGCCCCATGTAAAGAAAGCAAGGCTTTACTTCTGAAGATAAGTCTTGATAGCATAAACCGAAGATATCTCCCCCATTATTGTTTGCAGTCTCGATTACTCTTGACCATTTATCGCAGCTTGGTTCTTTGGTAGACAACAATCCTCCCAGAACGACTATTTGTAGAGGTAAACCCCCACATACTTTCAGAATATGCTCCTTGAATGTGAGCAACTCCGATTTATTCAAGATATCTTCTTCTATTTGCACCTTCTTTAGAAACAATTTCCAGCTGCTCTCGTTGTTTAATTGGCAAACTTTTAGAATTGAGCCAGCTGCATCGCATGATACATTCGGAGCTACATCTTCATTGCGAGTAGTAACAATTATTCTGCTACCGAAATTACGTGAAGAGAAAATGAAACCTCGGCAGAGGGCTTCCCAAACATGTATTGACTCGACATCTTCAATGACAATAAGGTACTTACCTTCTGATCTTAACATTTCAGTGACCTTTGCCATCAATTCTTCTTCTGAAAGTGTTGGGTCCACAGGAAGATTGTTTCCCCTGATCTGATTTAGTATGTCAGCCAAAACATATCTGACTCTGAACAAACTAGGAACATTAACAAATGCACAGCGGTTGAAGTTCCTCGTTGCAAGAAGTGTATTGTACACAGTTCTTACCAGAGTTGTTTTTCCTGAGCCTCCCTCACCAACCACTGCAATGACTTGAGAAGACCGATCATCATCAGCCATTAATGTTAGATTTACCAACTCATTTATTTGTTCTTTAAGACCAACAACATCTGTTTCCTCCTTCAAACAAAAATCAGAAATTCTTCCCCATCGCTGCTGCACGTGCTGGCCTTTTTGATCGTTTTGAGAGCTCGATCTTGTGTCATTACTGTAGCCAACAAGCTCTTCGATATCAGAAGTCATCTGCACCAAGCGATCATAGGATGACAAGTACTCTCCGAACTCATCCTCGAATGTCTTCGTCGCACTGTCATGGGTGGAAGTAATCCGTCTACATAAAGACGTGATAGAAGGCCATTGGAATCTCTTCTTGGAACCATTAATCTTTGTCTTTATCTGAAAGGTTTCTCTTGTAAGTAAGGTGTCAGCGGCTTCATCTGCAGAGTAAATTGCTTGCAGAAGCTCGAGCGTCCTCTGATCATCAAGACACGTTGAATGACCAGGTGAGGCTTCAAGGTCTTCTGCAACTTTTAAGCGTCGCTTCAACAAATGGAGTTTGTTGATTGCTGTCTGGACTTGTGTCTCTAGAAAGGGGTACTTGGGGATTATTATTGACGTTGATTCTTTCTGTAACTTCTGTATCAAAGCAGAAACTACACTTTCAGCATCCATATTCATGGCATGCAGTACTAGATGGACTTAGATTTTGTATGTTGTTTTTTATATTTGTTCTTAGCACAGAGAATTAATGTGTAAATGAGGGATGGTTGTTGTGGTTGCTTTGCTGCAATTTTGTTTTCTGTTCTTGGCTAATAATCGTACTGCAACATTTTTTTTACCTTCTTTACTTCCATTCCACGTTATACAAACTTTTATTTATTTATTTTGTTTTTCTTCTCTGAAAACTTTGATTAGAAGCCAATAGCACATAGGAAATTAGTAAGAATAGCCAAATTTAAGAGGTTGAAATGAAAAATAACCAAGTTGCATAATTCTCTCATTCCCCTAATCAATCTCAGTTAAGTTGACCAAAATACCCCAGTCTTTAACTTCAATGATTGATGAGAATAAGTTTTATGAATTTATTTGATTTGAGTTATAATAGATATTTAGGTTTTGATGTTGTTTGAAATAGAAATATATTAGATTTATGTTTGATAGTTGTTGATGATGCATTTTAGAGTTAATTGGAGTTGTTTTTGTAGTTAAAAGTGTTGAAAAACTATCGGAAAATGTAGATAAAGTTGGAGAAGACGAAATGCAAAAATCTGGGCCGTGAAGGTCTAAGGTTTAAGCCTGACGGTAGAGGTCTAAGTTTCAGACTTCTGCACTTCGTCTTCTCTAGCCTTGTCTACATTTTTCGACGGTTTTTCAACACTTAGAACCATAAAAACAACTCCAATCAACTCGAAAATGTATCAACACAACTATCAAACACAAATCTAACATATTTCTATTCCAAACCACAAAATCAAAACCTAAATAGCCATTATAACTTAAATAAAATAAACCCATATTTCTATTCCAAAACACAAAATTAAAACCTAAATACCTAGTATAACTCAAATAAGAAAAATCTATAAAATTTATTCTCATCAATCATGTACAAGCATTAATACATAAATCAAGAATAAAAGATCACTAATAAGAATTATCTACTTTATTTTCGTTTGATTTGCATTCAACGTGAATGAATTTTGTTGTGTGTGAATTAAAGAAAAAAAGAGAAGATGAAGTTAAAGACAAACATTTTGGTCAACTTGGTTGAGATTGATTAGGAGAATGAAAGAATTATGAAACTTGACTGTTTTTGCTAATTTTCCAAAGCACATCTAGGTAATTGTTATTATATAATTTTTCTTTAAAAAATGAAAAAAAATACAAGTGTTGTTAATAATTGTCACTTATATATATATATATTGGGACTTAATTTTGTACACTTCATGATAATCATTCATTTTTCTTATCTAATGGTAGAAAAAGTTGTTAAGTTGACATAAAAAAAAAAAAAAAAAAAAAAGAGTAAAAATGGCAGCCAAGTAAAAAGAGTATAAAAGTCTAGAAGAGCAACAAAAGTATATCATTCTTTCAGGATATTTACTTTTGACCCTCTAAAACAAATTTTTGTCTAAGCAAACATTCCGTTCAATAGAAAACTAATGGCCTGCAAAGAAGGGGCATTCCAGGAGAAGGAGAAAAAAAGAGGAAGGAGACTTGGTGGTGTTGGTGAAGGAGGCGGAAGCGGAGGCGGGTGGTGGTGGACTTGCTACGAGGGAAGAGGGGGAGGGAGACTTGTTGGTGTTGGTGTTGGTGATGGTGGCGGAAGCGGGTGAAGAGGAAGAAGAAGAATAAATAATGATGATTAGGGTGAAGAAGGAGAAGAAAATAGATTAAAAAAAAAATAATTAAAATTGTTCCATGATAAAAATTAGACATGTTAGATATTCCAACAGATTTTGGTTTCTTATGCATTTTCAGAGTTGATGTCGTTTGTAGTGCTGATATTTTTCAATTAGTTTAAGTCATCTTCTAAAATTTTGGAGGTTCACATAAATGCTAGGTGTATATATAAGCTATTTAAATTTTAGTTAGATTCTAGTTGCTTATTGATGAATGTGACTTACAATTACATTTGATAGAATGATAATTGGGTGATAATTTGGTCAAAGTTATATATTTAATTATGACCATAGAGAACGTATAATATTTAAGACAATCCTTCACAAACGTATCATATCATAGAGAACTGAAACCAGTTAACACGCGTACAGCCTTGTTATTTGATGACTTTTTGATGTGAAGTGGTCGGTTAAGCCAAAATGTGCCATGAGAAGCCATACATGAGTGAGCAACTCTCCACCATTTCTCAGCTGTTGCGCATGCTCCTTCCCTTTGCACGTACTTGCTGCATATGTCAGAATTTCCAACCAATGCTTCCAAATCTTCTCCCATTTGTCTGTCAAATCCAAATCCTATCATGACAAAGTGATAAAACACTTCAAATTAATCATCTATAACAAAAGGGTCACATCCCTGTAAAGCGTTAAATTTAATTCAAATTCAATATTATTTCCTTCTTTAATCTACACTTGAGACAATAAAAGAGTATTCTTAGAAAATATACCTCCCCGTCATATCGTTCCGTTAGCAATTTTGCACAACCGACTGCTTTGTAAAACACGGACAAGTTTGAGCTGCTATTTGCCTCTGCAAGTTTGTTATGCCATCCAATGAATTTTTCACCTGCTTTGCTTTTGACTGTCAGTCCTTCTAAAGCCTCCACAGCCTGATCAAATGTACTCTTGAAGTTAATCTGATTCACTCTAGCTGATAACATGGGAGGATGCATCATTAGCACATACATCATATATCTTGAAACTTTTTTGGATAATTTCCAATTTTGAACTAAGTTGCCATCGCTTTGCTCCTTAATATCATCTTTATCCAAGTAGTACAAGACTTCTGTAACAATGTGCCAGAATAGAATACTTTTCACAAGCTCTTCAGTGAATTTCGGATAATCACCAATGGATTCAGCCKGCCATACATCAGTGACAAGGGATCTCTCAAGTTGGCCAAGTTGGCTCCTCACATGACAGAAGATGGAGTCCTTCAACTTTTCAGGGACTTCCTTATAAGCTAAATACCATCTCTTATCTACATTTTGATCAACAATGGTTAATAGCTTCAGGATATTACGGCATGGAAGGGTTTTTAGTTTGATGGAGAAGTTCAGAAAACTAAACTGAGACATGTTATTAGCCCATTTAGGACTCTTACAAAATGGTGAAAATCGACCAAGGGCTTGATCGAGAGTACTGCTAAAAGTTTTGTTATGCGCTCTTAACCAAACAATGTCAAATCTGTCTGAGTAGAGCTGTACTACTGCTGCATATATCTCCAGAATAATAGCTACAATTAGCAATACGAACGTTATGGAAAGATCAATCTTTGAATACTTGTGCTCGTGATCAAGAAAAGTGAAGAAAACCAACACAGAACAAGCAAGAAAGAAAGTGATCAGGCGAAAGAATAACCCCCAACGAGTATAGAGTAACGATGATTTAGTATAAAGCAAATCATATGTCAATCCAAGTTCCCTTTCAATTACTTTGAAAGCATTTTTGGAAGTCATGTTTCTAAAAACAGTTGTGGTTTTGTCCCTGTAGCTGAGTATAGCATCTAACAGAAAATACCCGGTTAGGTCGAGTAATCTATAGGCTGTAAGTAAAATGTCTTCGTCCGGAATGAGTCTGTTATCTTCCAAGACAGAGGGATCTACTTGGTGCCTAATGTCAATAACGCTCTCTGTTCTAAAATAATATCCCTCATTACTCTTAATATTCGCTTCATTAACAAAGATAGTGTTTCTTACACTGAAATCATGATCTTCAGAATTTCTAATCTGGTCATTGTTGCTTATTGTCCCATTTACGCATACTGACCTAAGTACCAATGTTCTCTCTCCGTACTTGACAATTCCAGCTAAAAACATTGGAATGAACAGAATTGAAATGTGGGAGCCTGTCCAAGCCATGAGACAGACGTAAACTGCAATTACTGTCTGGGCAACTAATCCAAGCATGTGCCTCAACCAAAGATCATTATCTTCCAAGGCACAAGCAGTAATAGTGTCAGGGCCACCCAAGTGCAAAAGAAGAATTGGTGCCCACAGAGCGGTCAGTTCCACGTTGGCATCCAGTGATCCAGCATCTTCGTCATATATATCTGCAATATTATTTGAGAGCACACCGAGGCCACAAGTTGCGACATAGTCTGCGGCTAAGTAGGCAGACCAAACAACAATTCTGATCCAAGGCTTGTGAATATACTTTCTTTTATTACCCAGAATAATTAGTACTACTTGGAGGGTAAGACTAAGCAAGACCAAAACTCGCAGATCCCACTCCTTCCACAGTTTCCTCAACCTTGGAGAAAATACCTCTATTACTGCTCTTCTCTTCTTTGAATATACCAAACTGCTAACAACTGTATTTGATTCGTCAACATTGCAAGTAAAAACAAAGCTTTAAGCGGAAAATTTATACTTAAAAAGACGTTAATTTTAAGTTACATACATGGTACTTAAAAACGTTAATTTCATGTTAAAGCATTTCGTGACTATTAATGTAAATATGCGCTACAGTTAATAACTAAATACAACTTAACAAGGAATTCAGGAAATTTGCTAAGCTATGAAAAAAACTTGAGCTAAAACAGAACTAGAGGTAGTTATATTACGTCTACTTAATTTTGCTGTTACTGCCTAATAAACAAATTAGCTTCAAAAGAACAGTATCATGGCACTTAGTTAACAAGAATTAAATACATACCTGGGGATATCATTGTTGATATTCGCTTCCTGAGAGAGATGCTAGTTGAAAGGCAATCAGACTGAGTGAGATATGTTTTGTATGCCTCCCCACCCTGTTTCTTACTATGAAGTTTAACAACAGATTGATTAAATGCAGTTAGATTTGCAAATTTTAAAAAATAAGATAAAATACTTTGTTATATCACTTTTTGTTATAAATTAATTCAATGCATAGTTACGTCAAACATATTGTAGTTTTTGCGTAGCATTATTTTTATTATTATACAATACAATGTTATACAATACTGTATAATATCATGCACCAAATATGACCAGGATTCTTAAGGTTATTTTGGAACTTTAACTCGATGAACCAGACATTTAAATCTATTTTCATGGGAATGATTTAATTAGAATATAGCTTTATAGTTTATATTCTAATAGGGTATAAAGTAGAGTGATTTGCCTTCAGTTTTTAATGATATAATTAATCAAGATGACATTCTTGACAGTGTTAAGAAGTGATACTTGTTTTTTGTAGCTAAGTTTGGTATCTCTGTTCAGTTTATAAGGTCTTTCACTCTTTCTAACAATAATAGTATAATCATCTCCATGTCGTTGCCTTGAATTTTAAACACTATCTGATACTTTGTTAGTTTTGTTATTCATAATTTTATAACCTTTCGAAAGATATAATAAGATGTTTAGTTGATTTCAAATCAAGGAAGAGATAGATGCTTAATTTAATTGATGCTCAGGTAATGATGATTCACTCTCACTGAAACCAAGCAAGAATACTTTCCTTGATTCATAATAATTCAGGTAAGGATGTTTAGTTGAATTTTATTATATTTATAATATAGTATTCTATGATTTAATTATCATCTCAATGTCGTTGCCTTGAATTTTAAGTATTATATGATACTTTAATTTCTTTCGAAAGATATAAGATGTCTAGTTGATTTCAAATTGAGGAAGGAATAGATGCTTAATTTAACTGATGCTCAAGCAAGGATGATTCACACTACTCACTTGAGGATGGGTTCGACCCATTTAAGTTTGGAAAAGCCTAAAACAAGTAAATCCAAAGGAAAACAAAAGCCGCAAAAGAGTGGAGACCTACGTTGAATATGAATGTATATTTTATCTTTTACTTATTTTATTTAGGGGGAATTTGGGATTGTTATATATAATTTAAGAAATATAATCATTTGCTTATTTCTTAACCTACTACAACTAAGGTGTAATTGGTAACCCATTTTAAATATACCAATAATATGCTTGTTTTGTATGACATTTTTGATAAAATAATTTATTAAGAAATTGTTAGAAACAATTGATTACAAAATATTAAAGTTAAATATTACAAAAAAATAATATACCATGTCTATTTTTATTATTTAAAAATTATAAAAGGTAAAGTATTTTGATGTCTCAAACATCTCTACCCACTTTTCGAAAAACATAATAATTTTTTAAGTTGGTTACACCTCGTAGCGTGCATAAGCTTGTTATTTTATAAGCTGCCCTAACCCCAAGTTGTCCTCATTTTGATGAAATTAATATATATATTATCCGGGGTAGTTACTCTCAACCCCCCAAAGAATCTAAAAAGAAAATGAAACACCCAACTGAATTTTAAACAAACACTTTTCACCCTATTAAAATTGAAATTAACACACAATCCCCTATTACTGTAGCACCGTTAGTTATATTTAACGGTGCTACAGTAAAAATTTTGAAAAATTTCATAAACACCCCTCTGATATTATTAAATAAATAAAATATATTTTAATTATTAAATATATTTTATTTATTAAATAATATTTATAAATTTAAATAATTTATTAAATGATTTTAATAAAATAAGTAAGTAA
>JANLJB010030707.1:0-28024 GCA_026212285.1 Bursera cuneata | reverse complement strand
TTAGTCTAAGTTCCTTATATGTATAACGTTTGCCATGTTGTGAATGGGACATTTCATCCGAGGTTGTTATAGCCGTCTAATGCTTAATCTGGATTTCCATATGTGAAAAGGACGTCCATAATCAATGAGCTTGCTTGATCTTTGATTCAGTTTAAATTGGATATTGAGACCCTTCCATTAGTTTCAGACTTCCCTTTTAAGTAAAGATTTCTTACTGGTTCTTGCTGTGGCAAACTTTGATAATTGAAGCTACTCAATCAGTGGTGATTTTAAAACCATAATTTGTCCAGACCACTAGCTCTCTTACTGTGCTAAAAAATGTACCTCAATAGATTGCTCTTTAGAAATTTGAATGCTTTATGGAAATTTAATATGGATGCAAACACATAAAAAGGCGTATCATTATGAAGATAAGGTTTCTCTAGTTTGATAGATTCCGTAGAGAAGGTGTAAAGAAGCTCAAATTTTAAGACTATAACTGTAAGAAGTTAACTTGGGGCTGGAAGTTAGATAATGCTACAATTGCTTTTAAAACTAGCACAAAGCAAAGGTTCATGCTCCAGCCCTAGTTGTAGCACAATATCTTCTTGTGTTTTCTTGTTCCCTCTTATATTGTGCAGTTTTACAAATTTATCAGCTCTAACATTCATCATCTGTGCATTTGCAGACAAGGTTTGTGATGCTGTTGAAGTGGCCGGAAAGAATGTCATGTCAACTTCATCAGTTGTGACAACTGGCCTAGTTTCAGAGAGGTATTTATCTCATTCCAACAAAATGTTGGATTCTCCATTGTATCATTACCATGATGATTTTTGCAATTAAAATTGAGCACATTCAAATAATCATGATATTCTTGGGCAAGTTGGCCTTGAACTTCTGCAGTTTGTGGTATTGTTCTGCCATAATGGTTACATTGCTTTTAAGTGGGTGATCTCTTTTGAGACATGTGTTGTTCCACTTGTGAGAATCTATACTGCAGTGGCCCATACATAAAGATTGATATTCTGCTCAGCCTTGTTTACCAAGGAAAAAATAATAATAATAATTAATTCTTATTATGGCATAGGAAGAGTGCCCTAGATTGATGGAAAAAATTTGGACAAATAAATTTTCTGAATTGAGTTTATGTCCTATGTGATTTGTCATTGGAAAGTATGATCATATTTTTGCTATTGCAGGTATGGGGAGCAAGCAGCAAAGGCAACAAATGAAGGACTAGATGCTGCAGGGCATGCAATTGGGACTGCTTGGGCTGTTTTCAAGATAAGAAAAGCGTTCAATCCGAAAAGTGCATTTAAACCCACAACTCTTGCTAAAGCTGCTGCAAAAGCAAGTGCTGCTGAATTGAAGGCTAAACAGACGAAGTAAATAACAGTTTGATATTTTCAGGTAGCCGTTTGTGGCCACTGTATGATACAGGGATAGTTTAAGAGACTATTAACAGCTCATTTGGATGGTTTTGTTCTCTAGAAAGTTGAGGTTTGGTAGTGTTATTGTATAGGCAAACATGCGATTTTATTTGTTTTTTAATTCTTAAATGAATGGAACAGTCAAGCTTTCATGTCTCAATTTGCATTGCCCTGATCTGAATCTTAACAACAACATGCTAGAAAAAAAAAAAAGTACAAAATTCCTAGTAGAATGATAGAGATGAAAATTTGGAGATGGAGACTTTTTTGGGTTGTAAATGGTACAATTTATTCCTTACCAGGACTGTTTAATTTTTCATTATTAATAGTGCAAAGCCCACAACAGATTGCTAAATATATACTTGTACAGAATCCCTTCTGTATAATCTTATCATCAACTCATGGATTGCAGCCTCAATAGCTAGTTTTGAATGGCTTGTAAGTTTTGAGATCCAGAACAACTCCAGCTACAGAACCAATTGCTGCAACTACAGTAATGAAGAAGCAAGTGACACTAAGAATCTGAAGACCAAGCCACCTGCTTGTTCCTCTTCCGATCTTCCTTTGTGCTATGTACATCTCAATTGGGAAATAAACTGTTAAGGGCCAGAACCCCATGGCCCCCAGGATGCCAACAACATCATTGAAGAAGGGCATTAGCATGGCTATTAGGGTTGTCAGCATAACAAAGATGGTCCTCCATACCAGGCGGAACAAGTTCAGTTGGTACACACCAAAGAAGGGAATGGGTATGTCATACTCGGCTGTTACAAAGTCACTCTTGGCCCACTTCTGTGCACTCCATTTTTCCACAAAAGCGAACAGTGGCTGGCAATAGACCTGTATATGGGAGAAAAGGTTTATATAGAATGAATCAGGATTTTATTCTTAATCTGAACTCTCTTATATACCTGATATGCACCAACAAGGTGAATAACGATTGCTACATTGGCAATGTCTAGAAGCCAGTATGGGTTGTAGAAGCCAAAGCCAGTCAAGAGATTTCCAGGAGCCAGATCTCCAAAGGCTGCATAGCCCATGCATCCACAGAGCAAGTAGAACACAGTTGTTACGAAGATGCTGAACAAAGTTGCTTTCTTCATGGTCTTGTGTTCTGCAGGAGGAGATTTTACTGTATCCTGCAAAACAGAACTAGTGTTATATATATGTTACAAATTAATCTGTGCCAAATTTGCTACATATAAAGTCCAATACGTACCTGGATTTCAATGAGGATGACTGAAAAAGAGTACGCAAAGGCTATTGCTCCAAGAGCTTGCAAACTCCTCCATAGCTTCTGTGTTGAAGTAACTGTCCCAGCAGTTGTTACTGTCCCTATGCTGATGCCTGTCAGACTCCCTTTGAAGGTCCCGTTCCCTGGAAAAAAGAAAAAATCGAACTTGTGCATTATGCAAGATTGAGCTGTGAATGTGACAGTACTTGGTGGTTTCATGACATAATCTATACCTGCAACTTTTCCAATTCCAAGTCCAAGACCAACAGTAGAGTATGTAAATGACATAATTGCAGCAACTATAGAGAGCCACCATACTTGATCAAAGTCCGGGATTTGAGAAAATATAATCTCTGTGATTCCGAATGTGATCATGTACCCATTACTTGACATGTGGCAAGGATCCTTCCCCCCACTCTTGTGGAAACAGTTTGATCTCTTTATTGCCCTATAACAACATATATAATTGTTAACGATGGACTATCTATGAAATTTTTCTAATACAGATAATCAATAAAATTCGAGAAAACTCACATCATACTGACTGATGCTGCAATTGTGTACCCAATTGCAACACCAAACAAATTCAAGTATTGGATCAATCCACATAGTAAGACCTTCTTCCCTCCTGCAGCAATCCAAATGGATGTTACCATAATTTATCATCACCGTCATCATCATATGTGCATAGAAGTACATGAAGTTGAAGCGTATTTGGGTACCTAAGTTAGCCTTGACAGCATCCATGTAGGTGTAGTTTCTCTGTCCAGTCACAGGATCTCCAGACCTGTAGCACTGAGCTAGGAGACTGGAAGTGTAGAGATTGACAAAGGCAAAGAGGATCATCACAGTAGGTCCTGCAACCCATCCAAGTTGCCCTATTGCCCAGGCCAATGACAACACTCCTGATCCTATAACAGCAGTGATAATATGCGATGTTGCAGTCCAAAAAGTTCCTGCACCGCAACAACAACATCAGTTAGCTAGCTCCATACACACATTTGACGTGGTATGTACTGCCAATAGCTCCTTTCCGGAAGGTTAAAACATTGTCTGAACAATAATCATGTTTAAATATCTAAGATAAACTAATCCATTAAAAATGATACAATATCATAAATTATTTATCCTTTGATATCATTCTAATTCTCACTGGAATACTTTCTTATATTAAAAATTATAAGAAACAAAATTTACTAGTTTTTTTTTTCTTTTCTCATATATTATGATGCCGCGGTCACTTTCACTACGGTTGTACCATTTTCCAAGTAAAATAATGACCAATTACATAAGAAAAAGAAACTCAAATAATTATGGGATTCTCCAAGTCTCCACAAGTGTATGCAAAACTTAATAAGTTAATAAAAGATTATTATATATCTACTTTTTGACTGATCAAATCGAGCTTAGAAGCTAAAAATTATGGTTGAAACTCGAAAGTGATAAATATAGAAAAATAAGCATGCATGTTAAATAAAAGCTTGGTATATCAGAGCTGAATTTACCTTGTCTCTTCAGGCGGCCATCATCGTCAAAGCATTTGGAATGATTGGCTTGAGGGTTTATGGCTTCACTCTCATGAGATTTTGGCTGCACTTCCACTTCCAAGTAGTGCCTGATATCATGCCTTTCTTCAACCTATAATTGAAAAACATTAGCAGAAATGTCATATATAAAGAAGCTGCAGAAAAGCTTAATTTCATCAAAGAAGAGATCATGGAGAGGAAGAGCTAGATAGCTTACTGCGCCATGATGGATTCTGCTGGGAAGAGTTCGACTCCTTGGCAACATGACTAGCTAGCTATGCAAAATTGAAAATGTTATTCTCGAGAGACAGAAAGCTAATAATTAATGAAAGATGGAATGGAGCTTGTGATGGATACTTGCAATTATCGAAGGTTATATAGCTTTTATGGGAGAGATAAGATAATCATACTTGAAAGGACAAGCTAAGCACTAGGCAGATGGTAGTGCAAACGTGTTAGTAAAGAAGCATGTATCACGCTCACTCACACCCTTTGCTGACCGTAATCAATAATGTACAAAACATCTCCCCTCAATTTCGAATCAAAACTTGCAACGTTGCCCATTAATCCAATTGCTTGCTTAAAATCTAGCAATCAGCCTTCCTGTTGGTGTGATCGATTGAAAATAGTCATACTGTGGACAAGTTGGGAGCTATGTAAACCAATATAAAAGCACTGCTAAGACCATATATGGAAGCATGTGCCATCATAATTTAGCTGAATAAGGCCATAATGTATTTAATATCTATACAAAAGCTTCTATAAACATCTCCAGAACTCTAAAATTTAAGATGGAATATTTCACTTTTCCTATGCATCAAAACTAGTTTTATTATTTGCTTCTTTTTAGGGATACCTCAAGAGCCTGCTCTGTTCTTCCTTTACAATTAGTTCAATGCGGTTGAGTTGTGTGGACCTGACCTAATTGTTTTGAAATATTTCATGTTGTATTATTTCGTTCTAATCTTTCTACTTTTTAGGGACTACTTGAAATAGAGCAAAACATGGAGACAAGAGATTATCTTATAATCTTCTTCCTCATAGTGAAAACTCGCATCGACAACAAAGAGAAGTGACAACAAATGGACATAACTCTCACATTGAGAGTAAACCGTTTTATATCTGTATTTGATTTTCCTTTTTTCTTTTTTTTTTTAATCCTTTATGTTGCAACAAGTAGACATAGTTATCACATTGGAAGTGAAGCACTATAAATCTGTGTCTGATTTACTTGTTTTCTATTCCGTTTTCTGTTTGATTATTATTAATTGCTTACGTTTTGTGACATAAAAGGGTGGTAAAGTTCTCATTGAAACAGTTGAAACTACTCAAAGCATGCACTGCAGGCGCGCAGTTCTCATTGTGATCAGAAAAAAAAAACTCTTTTTGAAGCAGCTTTGTCTCCATGTAAGCTGCAGACACGCTATTGAACTTCCAAAAGAACCAAAACCTTTTGCTGCAACTGTCAAGCTTGACATTTTACCTAATTAATTACTGGGTGATATCTTTATATAGTACTATTTGTATATCTTTAAACTGTTTTGTTCGTTATAATTAACACTTCGGAATTGCTTGTGACATCATCAGGATAATGCGTGATGACCAGATAGCTTCCACCTTGTACGGCTACAAATGTTTCCCATTTTATTAGCTTGGTGCACCAATATTGCGTTTGTACCAGCAGATTCTGCCAAGATTGCATTTGTATCTTAGACCATTTGCTCAACGATGGTGCTTGCAGTGTCCAAGAAAACGTGAGTTCCATGGACTTACTGTCCGGGGGTTTTTTAACATGCTATCAGAATAGAGGGTCCGTGGTCGAACTCGAATGTGTGCTTATTTATATTTGTTATTCATTCTATGTTAGGGTTTCATGGAAGTACTTCGTAATTGATAATATTATAGACCCGATCGTAATCTCGCATATTCTTCTTCTCTAGGCAACAACATTCTAGGTTCTGAGTTCGTTATGCTTTAAGGTAGACGCTTCAAGTTTTCGTATTAAAAGCAAACTTAATTTCCATGGTGTTGGAGCATGAAGCTTAAGCATAACGAGAAGCAAGAAATTACCACACTCACTTCTTCATCAAAAGTAGGTTATTACTTATAGTGCTCTGCATGTTTCCAATAGTGGAAGTGGGGGTAAGGTTCCTTTTGATTTCATGTGATGATTGACCAGAAGTGGGGAGTGGCAGCATGCCAACTTTCCACTAATGGACATGACATGCATTACATTCTACTGATCCATTTGTTTCGCCTTTTACTTTATCTTTTTCATCTGATAATTTTGGAGACGTGGGCATGTATAATTTCGATAACTCATCGGAAACCCTCCTTACTAAAATTGGAAAGTGGAGAGAATGGAGACAACGACTGAGACACCTCAAAATGAGCATTGTAGAAGTTCCATAAACTTAATGCTTTGTAATTGCTTGATGACTCTCTCACCATAATCAACAGCACACCTAAGGGCAAAAGCTAGCATTCCCTCGTTTACACCCGACCACTTCCCTTCAGTGTCGTAGAGCTTAGTTTGAATATCGGTCGAACCCATCATTTGATATTCTAAGGCAAAGGTTTGATTATATCCATATATATGCATAAGGTTTAGACTCTGATGACTTGATTGAATAGTTGAATCAGATTTTCAATTTAGTTGATAAATAGATAGATATGAAATTGGATGGAATTATCAAAACCAATTAATCAAAATTAGATGAATTCTATTGACATGTATGGTGAGAGTTGACTCAAAGTCAAGTCAACAAATTTCACAAAGGGGTCAACATATATATGGGATGGCAAAAACCATGTGAAACTTGCATGATATAATTTGTGGTGGAGTCAATTTGACATATATAGATACTCAACACATATATGTTCATGTCTGGTCGATGTACATTGACTGCCACTTTTAAAATTTGAACTTGTATGCTTATTCAAGAACACGTGGGAAAAAGTAGAAATATGTATTAAGTTTAATTTACTTCGATTTTAGACAAAAAAAAAAAAAAAAGTTCAACAATCATAAATTGGCTTAGAATTCGATATTTAAGAGAATAAACATTGTTGGTTCTTATTGGAATTGGGTAATCGTTTAGAGTAGACTATCACAAGCTTAGCCTACAAAAAAAGAATCAATGTTTAGTGTTAGATAATCGTTTAAGGTAGACTGTCCTAGACTTGGTTTACAAAACAAGAACCAACATTTAGAGGTATTGATGTTAACTGACCTTCAAGTCAAAATTCTAATTTACTAATTTTTTACTAAGAGGATTGAGCGGAACCCAACGATTATATCTTATATATTTTGGATAACTACTTATTTGTCTAGATAGATAAGATCTTAAACGCAATCTTAAAAACAAATATAAGAGTAAATACAACCCTTTCTATTACTGTGTTCGATACACAATGAATCTTATGGTCCCTTAGGATTAGTGTAAAAATCACTACATATAGAATGATGCTTTATATATCTCCATGCTCCATCAGGAACCGTGAAAGGAGTTTAGCTAGTGTTAATAGAAACACACTTTTGGAGGTGACCTAATAAACATATTGCGTAAACGTATCTTCTCGGGTGGTTTGGGAAGCAAAAACAACGTTTATGCTGTAAGCACTGCCCTTCCGCATTGCCGGGCAAAGAAGTTTAGGAAAATCACCTATTGTGTAGCTTTTTGTCTATTGAATCTTGTCCCCGCTAGGTCGCCCGAAGACCTTGCTCCTGCAAGGGCGATTGAGCCCTCGGCAACTCTAGCTTGGCAGTCTCCGTAACAAAAAATAATACTTTTATTATTATAAGACAGAAAAATCAAGATAATTTATCTAGCAAAAATCAAAATTGAATTGAAAATTATTGCTTCAAAGATCAAGTTAAAAGAAAAATGTAACCATAAAGACAAACTATAACAGTTGATTTTCGGTAAATAGAGTTTAATCTCATCCTAAAGTAAACTAAGTCAAACGACGTCGTTGTGGGGGTGAAAAACTGAGTTGTTTCAACGACGTCGTTTGACAAAAATCATCAGTCTTCGACTGTCTTGTCTTGTCCTCCAAGCAGCTCACTGCAGTCTTTCAAAAACCAGATCGCAAGCAACCAAACAGAAAGCGAAAACAGACAACCAAAACGAAGCAAGGAAAACAGAAATATGGCTCGATACGATCGCGCGATCACGGTTTTTTCTCCAGACGGCCATCTTTTCCAGGTCGAATACGCGCTCGAAGCCGTCCGTAAAGGAAACGCCGCCGTAGGAGTCCGTGGCACCGACATCGTCGTCCTCGGCGTCGAGAAGAAATCCGCCGCTAAGCTCCAAGATTCCAGGTACTTACGTATATGAAGTTTTTTCTGCTTGGTTTATCGATTAAGATTGTTCATTGCTGATTTTATATGCATTGATTAATTGTTTCTTAATCTAAGAACTTGATTTTATATTCAATAAGTCTTAAAATGCCTTTGCATATAAGTAAACGATGCTGAGACTAGACGCTAGCGCATTAAAGTTTGCATCTGTTTCATATAATTAGGTTGATTTTAAGTCATTTGAGGAACTTTTTGTGATATTTGATGCAAATTATTGCTATTTTTTCGGTGTTGTTGCTATTATTATCTTGAATGCAATGAATGAACGAAAGAATTCATGTTAGGATTGTCTTAATACAGCTTATTTACATTGTGTTGTGTTTGGTTAGTATATAGTTGCAACTATGAAAGCTATGAAAGATAGGCAATTGTGTGTGTATACTAAGCATTTCTTGTTTGTTGCTCCAATTTGCAGAATGGTTAGGAAGATTGTATCATTGGATAACCACATTGCATTGGCTTGTGCTGGGTTGAAAGCGGATGCACGTGTGTTACTCAACAGAGCACGTATTGAATGTCAGAGTCATAGGCTTACGGTGGAGGATCCTGTAACTGTTGAATATATAACACGGTACATTGCTGGTTTACAACAGAAGTATACACAGAGTGGTGGTGTTAGACCGTTTGGTCTTTCAACCTTGATTGTTGGTTTCGATCCCTATTCTAGTGTCCCTTCACTTTATCAAACGGATCCTTCAGGAACGTTCTCTGCATGGAAAGCCAATGCCACTGGGAGAAACTCAAATTCGTTGAGAGAGTTTCTGGAGAAGAATTATAAAGAAACTTCAGGCCAAGAAACTGTGAAGTTGGCAATTCGTGCTCTCCTTGAAGTAAGTTATTCATCCTCACATGCTTCTTATGTACACACACACACACACACACACACACACATATATATATATATATATATATATATATATATATATATATTATAAATTCACAAATTTTAGAGTTTAAGTTTAATATGAACTATTCTTCATCAATGTCTACATTTTCATTAAGTAGATACGAGATTTTCTTCTAGTAGGGTTTTCAAAACCTACATTTATCTGCTCTTCATATTTGAGTGTAGTTTGATTTCACTTTTGATATTATGTAAGAAATAAATAACCACATTTTATGAGGTATTGTATTGGATAATTGCTACTTTCTAGGTAAGTTTTGATTTGTTGCACTTCGGATAAGCAAACTATGGGAAGACATTTAACATGTACATGACCTGGGTTAATCATGTATTATTTCTTTCTGCTTAGCAAATTCATCTTCTATTCATGTATATAATGGCAATCACATTTGCATCGGTAAAGATTTTAGGGTCCTCATTCAGGTAGTTTTATCAGCTTAGTATTTATTCTGAATCATAGTGATATATTTTGTCATGCTGGTTTTCTACAGGCTTTTAAGATCAGTTTTATTTGTAACTATGATGTTATATTGCTTGTTAATGTATCCAGTTTGATGAATATTTACCATTTTTTTTTTTCACATACATCATCTTTATTAATTATTATTAAGATGTAAAGAGGAAACTACGCCCATCATACATGCCCCTTTTCCTCTTTTCTTTTTCCCCTTCCATCATAATGATTTAGCCAAAACTGAATGATTGGAGTACTAAGTAGAGGAGGATTCTTTCGAAGAGAACGGTGACAAAAGAAAAGCAACTTTGACAAACACCTAATTTAAGGAGGCATAGCCTCTCAATATCTCATCGTAAGCACGCCTTCTCTAGGGTCCTGAATGGTGAGTTCACCTTTTACCTAGAGATCGATGCTAAAGGCTTAACCTGCAATTTTACAGAAACATCTATAAGAAAAATATATCATGTTCAGACTCTTAGAAAAGAACTGATGTTGAATATTATCTACAGCATGGAAACATTCAGCCAAGTGAATCAGATTGATTCACTTAATAACAACCTTCAGGTCCATGTAAGAGATGTCCCGATGTAATGTTTGAGTTGGATAATTTTGTATCATTCAAAATTTAGACTTCATGATCAAATGATTTATCTGGCATGATGGTTGATAGTTGTGTGCATTTCATTTTCTAATAACGGATTATCTTGGTTGGAAAAATCCAAGGGGAAAAGGTTGGCTATCTAAGATCTCAGATGCAACGGTCCTGCTATTCTGGTTGTGTTTATTATTGCAGCACAGAATAACAAAAGATCATGCTTATTTATGTTCACTTGCATCAACTTAATACCTGTGTTGATTATACAATTAGGTTGTTGAGAGTGGGGGTAAGAACATAGAAGTTGCTGTGATGACGAAAGAGCATGGCTTGCGGCAACTTGAAGAAGCAGAAATCGATGCCATCGTTACTGAGATTGAAGCTGAGAAAGCAGCAGCGGAGGCCGCAAAGAAGGGCCCACTAAAACAAACCTAGTTTGATCGAGGCCAAAAACAATTTTCCTCGTCTTGGAAATGCTAATTAGTGATTTATTGGCAATCGGGATGTTAGACTTGTTCCAATTTGCCACATTCAAAAGGTTGCTTGTAAGTGGCCACAGTATTGTTTTGCTGATGATACTTATCTGTGTTAGAAAAAAAAATATGGTTAACATTTTCTTCTTTTTAATTTTAAACCCCCCAAAAAAGGGGCAAACTATTGAAGGTTTACATAAGTGGCAAGATTTTGAAAATGATTCAAACGCTAACAAATTTTGTTTGGAAATGCATGAGTAGGGCCGATTCTTGACAAGTAACCATCAAAGATTAGAACTTTTGAAGTTTTGCTTTTGAGTCATATGAATTAGGAATAGACTCTAGAAAAAGGAATTTGGGAAAACCTTCCAAATAGAAATTGGACACTTCTAGTAAAATTAGAAAATTAGAAAGTTAGTAGATGGATCACACAATTTTTCTTTAGAAATTCCTGACAATACAATGTTCAATTCCAACCTAACACGTTATGGTCATCATGGGCCTCAACTATGTCTAGTGTAAATGATGAGTGAAGAAACAATGCTCTTAGACTAGCTATTTAACTTAATTTAAAGTTCCATTCTAGAATCGTTGGCAATGATGGCAAATTGTCAATGGCCCCAGAAAAGCTTTGCGTCTGCAAAATGAGTTTCAGGCTCCAGCTTTGGACACCTCAAAATTGCATGAACAAAATGTATTTCGTGTATGTATCTTGTTTGTAGACTTTCTAGATACTGACAAATCTGCCCATATGATTCTGAGAACCAGCAGAACATCATGCTTTGTTTCTGAAACGCATGCTATATTTAAAGAAAGAAAAATGAGGTATGTCGAGGCCTAATCAGCGGAAGAAAGTGTTTTTAATATTCCAACCTGAAAGTAAAAGTAGAATTAATTATAAGGATGTTTGACAGAATTTGAACTGGGGTGGGTTCAATTCAGCAGTGGTTGTTGTGCTGCTTCTCAGAGTAAAACAAGGGACCTAGATGATGGTGTTGAAATGAAATGAATTCCCTCAACTGCTCTCAAAAAGTGTATTATAACAAGCTACTTTTTCCACAGAAAGGACCATAACATTTATTTGATTTGTTGAAATACTTCTCCTCATTAATCATTATTACCTTACAAGTTCCTCAGCATGATTGCACATTTCATTGATGGTATAGATAAAGTTGAAAAAGCAACACAATGCAGTGCCCATGTGTTGAGACAGATGGGAGTTGGAAAATTTTAGCATAGCAAGCAAGATTGTAATAAAGGGCAATCAGACGACATTCTTTGAACCAGCCAAAGCATAATAAGAGTATTTGACTTTGGTGAAATGAAATCATTTTTCTTATACAGTTGTACATGATTATTACTAATCTATAATCAACATGTCCAAAACATAAATCTCTCAGGATTACTTAGGCTTCGGATTAGGATTAGCTCAAACTTTCAAAACAAAAACTGTTCTGTTTTGCATATGAAAATATGGGTTTGTTGCTCAGATGTGCTTGGCTGTTCGTGCTGCTACAAACAAAAGTGAAGTCTACAAAACATCACAGCCTCTTGTCATCATAATGTTCAGTCTTTAAGACCCACTTGGACTACAAATACTGCAACTTCATGCCATGCCAAGCGATACAGTGATCTAAGTATAAGAATAATAGAATTTTATCTTGCATAGGATTTTATCTTTATTTCCAATTTATTGTGTCTTCGGATCAATAAAAATAACCAAAATTAAAGTGTTTTTTAAAAATAATCAAGTTTTTTTTTAATTTAAATATTTTAACCACAAATCGAGACGTACTATTCTTTTTTGTTGTCAATCTTTAACTCCTGACAGTTTCATAACTCTTTTGGATTATAGAATTATCAATTTTTAGCTCTCAAAAGGAAAAATACATTTATTAATTTATCTGTCTATCGGTTTGTAGTCATAGAATCTTTTCAACAATTTCACTAGATTTGTATGAGATCGTTTCTTATAATTCTCGCAATTCATGTGAGAATCAATAAGTATAATTCATTTAATTTTTTTAAGTATCATGTGATTTCTCTGATTTTTTTATATTGGGTTTCACTAAAATTCATTAAAAGTCTTTTAAACACAACATATATAATATGTATATATATATAAAGTTATGGGGTGAGTGCCCACAACATGTAACACAATGTCTTACTCTAGTTGACTCGTAATTGATGAGTTGATCGATCAAATTGAGATGGCAAAGCACCAAGAAACGGTTTAGATTCAATATCAATGCATGTCATCTTCATAAACAAGTGTGGAGTCATGCTCATAATTCCCAATATAAAATAATTTACCTAATTGGATAAAATTCAAATGCTCTCTACGTCTATGTATATCTTCTAGACTTGTAGTGTTGCGTTGTGTGTAGTGACAAGTGTATACATGTCCAACATTTTAATTTATTGTACTAAAAGATAATCCTGGAAGATGTTGGGCAGGTGGGGAGATATATGAATGAAGTGAATGAGGGAAAATGCCTGCGATGCACAGCAGGCCGACCAATACAATAATTTTCTTATTGAAGTTCTGAAAAATAACTAAGTTTCTAGGTTGTTTTGATCATCAACCTCAATATTCTTCCGAATGAAATGAATAACTTTGAAGTGAAAGAGACCGACGAGTGTTACCTCAGTTGATTAAACAATAAAAAAAAAAATTACCTTTGACAAATTTTAAAACACCCATCTTCCTAGTTTATTTTCTATTATCTCTCTGGGTTTAGAAAACTTCTGATTTTCCTTATAGAGATACCATTTTATGGGATGATAGTTCATATTTGTTGCCCCAAAACAAATGAGTTAATGAAAAGAAATAGAAGTGAAAGAGACAGGGATGGTTGACTGATTTGGTGAGGGAGAGACTTTCACCTTGGGATCCATGAGACTCAATCAAGCGATCACCACCACCTAACCTTAGGAAGTTTGATACATCTCAGCCACAACTGTGCCCTATGCTATCCATTGCCATTATTGTTTATGCTTATCTACTCTGTTTTTTTTCCTTTCGTCAATTATTATTAATTATTTTTGCATGTATATCTCACCAAACTCGGTTAACTTTTCCCACCAGCTAGACTTTTGCTATCTTGAGCCTGTGTGTGCCATGTGCACCGATCTTCATCTTCTTCTCCTCCTCCTCTCTCTCTTTTTACAATATATATAGTTCACTTTAAAAAAATAAATCATTTATACAAGTAATATCATATCAATTCGTATACAAGGGATATAACGTTACTATATAACTAATATAACGAATATTTTGGAGAAGATTAAGAAAGGTATGAGATGTGCGAAAGAGAAAGCTTGATTATATTAACAATAATTTTTGATGAAACAAAGAGTTCATAGCCTAGCCATGTGCTTGACTCTAACTTTGCATTATTGTCTTGAAATAATGGGTTATTACCCATTTGCTTGACTTGAATTAGAGAAGAGAAAAAGACTTTGCTAGATATTTTTGGAAAAGATGATCCTTGTGTAATTGGAAAAGCAAGAAAGTGATTTATTTCTTCTATCATTCATTTTATTTAGATATATTTAAGAGAACAAATATAATGTATAATAAAAAATAAAATAAAATAAAACAAAAACAGAGAAAAGGGGAGGCTTGTAGTTGGAGATAAGAAAGAGGCTTGAATCTGAATTGTATAAGAAGGCACGGTGGGGGCCAATGGGGTTTTGAATTTGAGAATGAGAGTGAGAGTGAGAGAGTGACAGGCGGTGGGACCGCCGCCGCAACCGCGCACATGAAGCCTACGTCGGAGTCGGATGGCTGCCAACCACCGCCCAAAAAGAGTGGAGTTGGTAGCGTGTGGGATACAGACGTTTACAACCTGTAACTATTTGCCCTTTCATTTCTCACAAGTTACATCAACGCCCCCACCTTCCAAATTTTAGTCAAATTTTTCTACGTGGAATTTTGAAAAACAATTAAAATCATAGCTACGCGGTTTAAAAAATATATTGATTTTTTTTTTTTAATCAAACGCTAGAGATCGAAAGACCAATGTGATTATTCTTCAAATAAGTTCCTTAATTTTAGTTATTTTTAGAGATCGTAAATCTTATTTATGAAATAAATGAAATTAGAAAAGAATTTTGTAACTTCAATTCAATGAGTCCACGTTGGTTTTCAGCTTTGAGGCTAGTGCCAAAGAAATGAAAGGAAGTTGAACCTACTTTTTGGAAGTGGTACCATCTTTACGAGGCATGACATCAATTGCCCTTAATTTCCAATCCTTTCAAAAACCCACATGTGAAATTTCATTCATTTTCAGTTGAAAAAATAAATTCCCCTTAATTTACTTTACATGTAAATAACTAATTTACCGTTAACGAGATTTTTATTTTCGTATTTTGTTTAACGTTTTTTAATTAAGAAATTACTTCTCTTAACACAATATCAATAATTGAACACTGTTTTTAAGTGGATTATACAATCTTTAGGTGTTGACTATATTTTTACGACACATGTTAAAACTACCAATATATTAATATTGTTAGATTGGTAAATAAAGAAGTTTGACAAACAATTAAAAGAAGATTGATGGGTAATTTAGGTAAGATATGGATGGAGAAGAAAATGGAGAGGACCCACTTGAAGGATCTTGCATGTGATTTCATGTTGGTGAGAGTTGAAAGTATTAAAGGCATACAGAAGATGATAATAGACTTATCTTATGGATGCAATAGAAGGAAGAGAGAAGAAAGAATTGAAGCAATAATTTAATATATATTTTTTTTCTTGGAAAAACAGAAAAAAAAAAATATCGGGCGGAAGCTTCTAATGTCTCTACCTAACACCTTTGAAAAAGAAAAACGAAATAAAAAAAGGGAGAGAGAGAAGGTGAATTGTTGAAAAGTGAGTAGCTTTTCCATATGGGAAATGGCCATTGTTCTTTTGGATCTTTGTTGCAAAGTAGCTACAACTCATGTCCTTTTGCTTTTGCTCTTCCCAATCTTCTGCATCTTTTAGATTGCTTTTAAGGGTTTTCCCTTCTCTTCCCTTCCCTTCCTTGGGGTCATCATTCTAATCAAACTATAAATAATATATTACAATATAATATATTTCTCCTAACTTCTTTCATCAATTCTAATTCTATTAATATGAAGTTGGTATAACATCCAATTTTTATTATACTATTCTCACATCATCATCTGGTGGTTCTAGGAGGGAGGGAGGGAGGGAGGGAGGGAAGGAGCCAAAATATTAGTGAGAGGTCTTGTACATACCGGACCCCATTGACATGACCATGAGTTAATGCTGGTTGTTAGCAATTAATTTGGATTTTGGTCTAACCTCTTCCCATCCAATCTCATTCTTTTTCAATCCAAACTTATAGATGTCACAAAACCACCATAATCCCAAATCTTATAATTGCATTATGTTAATAAGTCTAGATAAGATTATATCACTTTCAGTTTCTTTCCAAATTGTGTTCATATTAGCCCCGTCTCATTAATTTTTAAGGGTAACCTTGGACGTCAATTATTGTCTAATCAAAATCAAGTCTAACTTGAAAGATAAAAATGCTCTTTTAAATCCGCTACAGACACTCTGAAGCCCTTAACAGGTTGAATAAAAGAAAATTGTGATAAAATGATTTAAATTTTAAATACCCTTTTTAAAAAATTGATTCTTTTCATAAATTGCCTAACTTATATATATGGAAGAGTCTTCTCCGATATGAAAAATAAAGTTTTGCTAACTCCAATCAGACATTAAAAAATCTATTTTTGGGTGTGTTGGTAATACTTTTGGGCAGTCTAGATTGATCGAATTTAATAATTATTTGATACCTAACACAGGTAAAGTTTGTTTGTTAGATACCATGAACTCTACTTTAAAAATGGTAGATTTGTTTCTAGAACAAAATAGATTACTGAAATAAACTTATAGTAAGTAGATTGGGTTAACATCAAGTCAGCAATATTTAATTCGAGCCATCTCCTTCATATCCATTGTATCTTAAATAGAACAGCAACTTGTCCAATGGCCAAGTTTTGGAACAATTCAGTTTCCATAGTATCATATCATTAGTTTATTTTATTTATTAAAATTTTTTCATTAAAGAAAGTTCAACTCTTACTATCAACATGACTCTATTAGCCGCAAACTCTTATCTTTTCCAATCTATCAAAAGATTTTCTATGGAAACATTGCATTTCGATAATAACCCAAGTAGAGAAAAACGTTTTTAGGCAATAGAAAAGATGTTTTCTACTGTTTTTGAAAACAGTCTTGAATGGGTTCTATTCATAAATTTAAGGCGGTGGGAAGTGGGAAGATAAAAGAGCATAACGAAATATTTATTGCAAAATTATGGTATTGTTGGTGTTCACCAAATCGATCATTAATGAGCAATCGACCCATCAAGTTGGTAGCAAAAGCAGAACCTAATCCAAACGTTTTGAACAACAAAAAGGTGATAACAATAAAATCCATGCTCATCCATCTCATGTATCTCTGCCTTGAAAGAATCAAAGCAATAAAAACCTAGTTAGGGTTTCTAAAATTGATCGAGTGGTTGGTTGGCTCATGGCCTAGATAATTAATGTTAGGTTGGTAGAAGGACGGTACTATGGCCAGTTAGTTTATTCATGCTTTCTACAATAATAATAAATATATATTTTTGTATTTTATTGTATTGAGCTTTTATTGATGATCTTGATATGGTGGAGGAGATAGGTTACTCACCACTCCATTTTCTGGATCATTTCTCCTCCTCTCACAGCTTATCCATTTCCTTATATACAATTGAAAACACAATACTTTTCGATACAAGACAAATTACCAATTTAAAGAATCCAAAACAAGTCATGAAACATGTGAGAGACAACATCAAATATGCCACGGAATCATTTTTTTTTCTTCTAAAAAGAGAGAAAGAAACTTGAACAAATCTTTGGAGGGTCAAAACTCAAAACACCCTTCTTTTAAATTGTTGATGTAAATTGGTTATGTACACATATTGTATGTTATATGTAGTATGTGTTTGAATATCTCAGATGAATATCTCAGACATATACAAAGTTACTAGATAGAAATTGCCAAAACTGCATCATTGATCAAACTCAAAACTCTTTTTTCTACAACTTCTTGGTAGTACCAAAAAAAACAATCATAACGTGACCCTTTTTGAAGTTCTGGTGGGTGGGGATCTGACAAACTCAAACTTTTATCAGTTTATCTTGGAAAAGAGTTTCGGGGAAAAAAAAAAGACTTTCCCTCACTCAAATGGAGAAATATATAATGATTAAATAGTATATAACATAAGAAACAGATAATAATAATCATATTCCAAATAGATGCGAAATGTTCACCAATAAAATCTTCTGTACTAGTATATTATACTACCATGCACTAATCCTAATAATCATAAACATACAAATTAGAGGAAAAAGAAAAAAGAAAAAAAATTGGAGAGATAAATATGGAACTAATTATATTAATCTCATTTCATTTCGTTTTTTCTCTCCATTAATTCTGATCAGCTACAATATGATTCCAAGTTCAAACTCCAGTTTTTTTTGTTTGTTTATTTCATCTCCAAGCTTCTGTAATCCAAGACAGCACCAGCTTTCAAGCCTAAGAAGTCATAACAAGTGTTGCTGGTGTTACCACTGCTACCAATATTGCAACTGCAATCTTTACTATTTTGTAACCCCAAACTGCAAGCGAAGCAAAGGTTTGATGATCTTCCTCCAGTTTTCAATGTCTCAGAAGGTTGGTTGATTTGTGATGGAGGAGAAATTCTGAGCTCTAGGTTCAAGTCTGGACATCTTTCTTGAAGTACTTGATGTACTCTCTCCTCTTTGCAGATGAACCCAGTTGTAGCTTTCTTCTCTTTTTGGTCTTCTTTAGCAGCAGCAGCAGCTGCTGCTGCAGGAGTGAAAGATATTGTTGTTGCTGTTGTTGTCGTTGTCGTCAAATCTTGCGCAGACTCATTGAGCGGTCTGTGAGTTGCAGGATCAATCCCTCTGTTCAAAAGCTTCCTCCTTATATGTGTGTTCCAGTAATTTTTTATCTCATTATCTGTTCTTCCTGGTAATCTCCCAGCTATAAGGGACCACCTGTGAAAAAAATGAGAAAGATCCCATAAAAAAATCAATCAAAAATGGAACTTTTCGAGTAACTTTTGAAGCTATATATGTAATGGTTATGCAACACTTACTTGTTGCCAAGGAGGCTATGCAGTTTAATGATAAGCTCATCCTCCTCTTCAGTGAAATTGCCACGTTTAAGGTCAGGCCTCAAATAGTTGATCCATCGAAGTCTGCAACTTTTCCCGCATCGAAGAAGGCCAGCAGCTTTGGGCAGTGAGCGCCAGCAGCCTTCTCCGTGAGCTCTGATGTATGCAATAAGGCGATCATCTTCCTCTTTGGTCCATGCACCTTTGTTTGTGTGAGCTTTTTCACAGCAAGGAGACCTTCCCATTTGAAAGAAAAATCCGCACCTAGCAGCTATAGTAGGGTGTTATTAATTTTTTTTTTGTTTTCGTTTTTTGAAAACACTTTTTTTTTAAGAAAAAAAATTCTGGAAGCAGTGTATGGAAGAAAGGCTTCTTGTTGTTTTGTTCTCTTTGTTGCTGGAACATTAAGGCCGGCCCTTGTGAGTGCTTGAGGAGTAGTTATATAGGCTGTTGACTATTAGAGAGAAGGAGAGAGGAGAGAGAGAAAAGGGAGGGCAAGTGACCCTAATTGCTTCTAGATGTGAGTTGGTGAGACAGGTTTGAGGGAGTGGCTGGTGGTGGCCTCTCTTGATGATATTGGCATATCAAGCATATAATAAGTTAAAGTGACATTAACTGTAGGTAACCTTCAGGTAGGTGTAAAGTAAGGTATTATAAAGTATAGGCAAGACAATGTCTGAATTGTGATCTTAACTTGCTTTTTCCTAAAAACAAAAATCTTTTGTCTAATCTAATCTAATCTCTGTGGACAAACTTTGAGAGATTAATAAAGATTTTAGTTACCTCTCACAATCTAATTCCTTTCTTCTCCTTCCCCCCCACCCCCACCTCACTTAAAAATTTTAAGACATGTACCAGAATACATGAGAAAACCAATATTATTATTATTATTGTGTCATGTTGTTGGAACTAACACTTGTGTGGGTACTTCTTGGGTTTCTTCAAAGGGTCCACCCCTTTGCTAGATAGCTATAATATACATGCTGCATATGAAAAGATGACATTTATTATTGATGTAATTGTAAAAGTGAAAAATAATCTTGTAATCATCTAATAGAGCAACAGTTTAGTATTCGACAATTAAAAAAAAAAATCTTTCTTATCTTTTGATCTTTCGAATATGTGGTTATGATATCTAATTTTTTTTTTTTAAATAAGATGTTTTTTTATTTTACTTAATTATTGATTTAAAGATTTTAATTTCTTGTGCAATCTACTAAGTGTTGTGTGGTGAGTGAGTTGGATGAGTAATTATGTTTAAGTTGATTAATGATTAATTTCAGAAGCTAACTTCGGGTTTCGGGGATGATTAAGATTGGATATTTTATTGTAGATAGTTAGTTGTAGTGGACAATTGGAGAAGAAAATATAGTAAACAAGTGGATTGGCTATTCTTCTGTACAAGTATGGACATGGTAGTTGTGGTTCTTTATTCTATTGGTACAATATCATGCATGAGAGAGAGAGAGAGAGAGAGAGAGAGAGTTTCTAGAAGAGTTGGAGGTTGGGTTGAAGGCAAGATGATGAAAGAAAATAAAAGGGAAGAATAGGGAAAAGATTATGAGTGTGGTTGTGGTTGTATGTGGGCTTTGGTTCACCTTCCACTTTTGCTTTCTTTTCCCCAACCTTGTGGTGCAAGTTTAGGCAACAAAAGGGTAGAGTAGAGAGAGTTAGGGGATGGATTGGACTTGTAGAGTTTGATATGATATGATTCACCCTTTCTGTTGTTACATTCATCCAATTACAAGGACCCTTTTTTGCCCTCTCTCTCTCTCCCCCAACCCAACTTATGTCATCAAGTGGCTGGTAAGAGTTGCAGATGATGATGTATGGGCACTCACACAAGTATTTTTCATAGACAACCCACTTGTGATAATTATCTCTTTCTGTTTGTGTTTGCGTTTCACCTACTTTTTTACCCTTTCTGACTGTCCCTGCAACTAGTCCAACCCTGCCCTCTTCTTGATGTTGAACCCCTAAAAGGATTGGATTGATTTTGCGACTACAAACAAATAGTACTTTAGCTTTCTTCTTTAATTACCAATACCCACCACAGCCTTATCCATAAGTTTTGTTTTCACTTATTCAACAAATTGCAACAAACAAAGTCTAAGCTATCAATTCCATGCTCTAAATAGTAGTGTGGAGAGGCAACAGAGGAAAACAGTATGTTTCATATGATGCAAACTATAGAGAAATAAAATCATTGATCCAACACATGCCCAACACTCATTAATTGATCTTCTCTTCATCTTACTTATCTGTTGTAATCGGACGGCACTCATCATATTAATCAGTTAGGCTCTTCCTGTAGTGACCCTACAGAGTGCACACACAACCACATGATGCCTACAAAAAGAGAATAAAGATCATAAGTTTACGTGATTGGTTAAGAGACTCGAAGGTATGGATGAGGATTGGCAATAATGAGAATGTGTGGTGACGGCCAGCAAAGCAACACGTGGATGTCATGTGCTTAGGCATTGAACAAGATTCGTGGGGTTGTCTGTCCTGAACTTTGAACTGAAGGCCCTTAACCCTGACCCTGATAACTCTTACCTACCTCTTCGGCCTGCCCTTCCATGTGGGACTCCTCCATTTAGCACTGCGTCAGTTTTCAGTGACCTACTTTGGGATAAAGTTCTCCTCAACATTATTATTTTATGTTTTCGGTAAACATCACTTATATGGTAAAAAGAATCCCTTGTGCAAACTGTACCTACTCTCGAATT
Organism: Bursera cuneata; assembly: GCA_026212285.1. Classification (NCBI taxonomy): domain Eukaryota; kingdom Viridiplantae; phylum Streptophyta; class Magnoliopsida; order Sapindales; family Burseraceae; genus Bursera; species Bursera cuneata. Next base: position 6,121 of record JANLJB010030707.1, on the reverse strand, counting down.
ATTAAAACACATCCCTTTCAAATTTTTCACAATTTTAAATATATCAATAATAAGAAATGTTTATAAATTCAGACTCAAAATCTCGTTGTTAAATAGTGTCAAGGTTGGAGTCATCTTCAAGGTATAATGTGAGAATGCTCATTCAATAAGCAATTCGATAAAAGATCTGAGAGTTGGATTTTGGTGATCTACCCTATCTAATGAATGGAAATAAACTGTAGTGGGAGGTGAGTCTCGTAAATTTTTGAATGGAATCGGAAACCAAAACAATCATTGCATCTTCTACCTTATCATAAAATGGCCCACTTGATGATTTACCAAAATTTTCATACAAAGAAGTAAAAGTGAATGTCATGGACAACAACTCAAATGCAATCAATGATTGCTTCAAAGTGGGAAAAGATCTTATTTATGTTTCAATTGGTTCACTTAGATGAAGAGTAGCTCCCAGGCTTCAGAATACCTATAGGATGTGTTATATAAGGAAGAATAACAGCTATGCAGCACTTGGCTGGAGAATACAGAGGCTAAGTTGTACTAAAATAAGTGAGTGTACAATATTGCAACATTCAACATACATGAAGTAAATCTCGTTTGTTCACTTCATCCTTTTGCGAACTTCATATAAGTAGCTTATGATCACAACTGCAGCTGTCACTGCAACTCCAACGGCGCTCTGAGCCAATATTGTACAGTCGTTTTGAATCTTTTTGGAGGAACTAGGGGAAAACCCTAGTTCTGAAAGTTTCTTGTGTGATGCTGCGTAATCCCTGAAGAATGCATCCTCATCCTGCCATGGGCCAGAAATTGGGAAGAATAAGTGGAGAACCAATGATAGTTATGGAAAAAGAATATTGAGAAATAAGTAGAAACAAGATCTAGCAACAAATTACAACCATAATTCTACCAACCAAAAACTTTTGAAGGAATCCTAAGTCAGACGCAAGTTCAATCAACAGTGTGGAGTTGGGTAAAGTTAGGCTTCTGTCCAGGTGAACATATTTATTAATATACACAATATCCCAGGTCTAACTTCTGAGATGGTCATGCCCCTTTGAAGAGGTACTAAAGCTGCATAGGAGCAGCAATGAGCCACATTTAATCCAAATTCGGGTTCGCTCAAACACTACAAATGAGACCACACAAATTGTCAAGAAACAACCTAAAGCCACGCTTTGACTTTTCTACGGAGGTGGGCATCACACAACAACTAATAACATGGCAATAATAAAACAAACAAATAACCAGGCTCAGGTTGGCCCAATACAGGTTAAATCCAAACCCAACCTACTTATGAATTGGCTGAATAGTTCAAATGACCTATTTGATTAATGGCTCAAAAAAATGTGGTGGCAGGGTCAATGTATGCCTCAGATTCTGACATCTCTATGGATGCGTATATTGGCCTTGTTAACTAGAAAAGTCAAAAAGTTCTACAGAGGAGTATTGCCATAATCAGCAACCACACTAAATACTCAAGTACTGACTCTGTTTTTAGCAGGCAGCACACAAAGCATCACCGAAGGTGATTATCTGCTACAATTTATTTCATCAGAGAATGAAATCCTGGTTGACATTGTAGGTCATTTGATGAAGATAAGTGCATGATACCTTTGCATACAACTCAACATAAGGACGGAATGCAGGATCGTCCAATAAAGCCTTGTCTGTCGGAAGTTTTAACAACCCTTCCGATTCCTCGTTCAGCAGTTCCCTGGAATTGCAAATAATTTGATTGAGATCATAGTCCACATAAGTCCAATGGAGATGATAAAGAGAACATTTTTCCAAACCTAGTTTAGAACTTACACGAAATATGTGTTATCAAACTTCAGAGGTTCCCTAGTCCAAGGACCCTCAAAACCTGATCTCTCTGGATGCGCCCTTCCCTATACCATGGCAGCCAACCAAAAATGTTTAGTACCAGATATCCACCAAGCATAATCGTAGATATTGTTACATGTCAAGGTAATTAATTTAAAAGTAATTGTCAAGAGTGTTACCAAAGTATGGCCCCCTGAAAGTGCTACTATATCCTTGTCAGACAGACCCATCCGGTAAAAGATATCCCTTAGATGAGGTGCACCTACCAACCAAACATACAAGAAAATACATTAAATTTGCCTCCTGCATGTGCATATATGAACAACCTTAGTTAATTTGCACAGAAACTTGAACTTTTCTCTGCTTTAAAATGAGGGGAAAAAGAGAGAGAGAGAGAATTCCAATGCTTTTGAACCTTGTATAACACACACAGTTTTTTTTTTTTTTTTTTAAAACAAAGACGTATTCTTTTAAACACCAAGTCTTGGTTTCTGCGTGCTCCATAAGCTTAATTCAGGACTTTCATTAAGGATAAGCCCATGCTAAGTTTGATCAAGAGCCATGCTAACTGGCACATCAAGAAGTGGCAACCTATGTGCCATCGAGGCCAAGCCTAAATTACGATTCTAAAAAAGTATCATTTAACATAATATCTACCCTAATTAACCATATTTACTTTTAGTTTCTTGAATCTTATCTTCTTCTTATTTTTCGCCTTCTGACTGGAAGTTTCTATGAATCATATCATAAGAAAGTTATAAGACACACCATACAGGTACAGGAAAGGAAAAATAAAAATAAATAAAAGATACAACATGAAAGAGCAAGGAATAATAAATATAAGATTCCAAATGCTCCCAACTCCTTCCTCTCCGATGACTTGGGGTAAACACATAATAGCATGATTTTATAAAAGCAAATAATAAAAAGCGTCAACAGCAATGATTATCTAGTCACATTAAGTACTCATAAACATACTTCCAGGTGCCCTTTGCTTTAAATTTATGTTATTCATGACAGATCATAAAAAAAATCACAAGATAGAAAACGCATAATTTCATAAAATAGCTCCATGATTTTTACAAAGTAATCATCACATGAATATCTAGGTTACCTTGTTTGGCATCCGGAAGACGCCCTTCCTTGGGACAAATTTTTGAATCCTGGGAAGAAAGGGACAAGTCGTTCCTTAAAATTGATCTATACAAGCTATATCTTCAAGAAGCCACAATATAATACCTTTCTACCAGGAACAAAGTCAATGGTGGGACCTCCAGTGACCTCAACTGCAACAACACCCGCAAGCTAAAAAAGAACAGAAAGTAATTATTATAAAGAAATTCAATTCAAAATTGAAAGCCCAAAATACTGTGAGATATGAGTAGCACACTGGCATTAAGCTTAATAGAGAGCAAAACAAATTCTACATTGTTGTAATGGAAATTCCCTCTGACAATAACATGGCATGTAACAATATATCTGACAACAGATAATAGTAATAATAATAATAACAAATCCTTCGAGAGTGCATCTGGATTGTCCATATCCTGTGAGATTTAGAAAATTCCTCTAATATGCACTGATTGGTCAAATTAAACCATCCCATGTTATTCCAAGATACCTCAAGATGGTCGTTCAGCTTTTCAATATTGATCCAGGTCTTAATATCAAATCTATGGTAAAAGAGTAGAAGAGCCACTTTGCATTTTATATTAGAACACTTGTAAAGATTGACTGGACAGAGCATATTGTAACTAGTCATATCGATTGAGTCTATTTTTCTTCTTTTCTCTTCTTTTTTGTTATGTAAAATATATTAAAATCAAACAGGAAGCAGCCAATATCTAAAGCATATATACAAGGATGGGCTCCAAGGAATACTCTAAATCTAATCTGTAAACAATGAACTATTTCAATTACATAGTCACCTGGTATAGGTCTGCATACGTGATCTTCGGATGTTTAGCCTTCACTTCTTCTGGCATTTGAAAGAAAGCACAATGTTAACAAGAAGTCAAAATCACATCACATATAACTAATTAAATTTCATATCTGAATCACTCACATAATTCAAAAATGTCATACAATATATGTTTCAAAAGTAAAGCAGATAAGGCATTTCCAAATGCAATTCTACTCTTTAGAGACTAGAAAGGGGAGTTTTACCTAGCACAACTACAAAGTTCATTATTACAAAATAGCTATCAAACACTAACATTCTTCAACAAAAACAACTCATATTAAGTTAATTAGTATCTCCACAAAGCACACATGTAGATATCACTAAACTTCTGGGTTCTCTTTCATTTCATAAGATTTCTGTGCTTAACAAGAAAGAATCAGGGCAAGACATTACAACCTAATGCCTTTATCTCTAAGTTAAGAAAAAAAATTTACCATGCACACAAATATTCACATATCTACTAATTCAAGTCCAATTAATAATGATCTATGCAGTCCTATTAAAATAAAGTGAACAGCCTCCTTTACAACTCAAGTTAATAAGTAGAGAACATCAATATAGCCGGTGCTCACTAAGAAAACTGAAACATGTGATTGAATGACACCTACTTTCGATCGAGAAGGTAACTGTCTCATCAAGTAGCCTTGACCCTAATGGCTTGCAAAGGCTCCTCAACTTCCAACTTTAAGGGCTAAAACCTTGTGAAGCCCATAATTTGTTCTTAAAGAGTGTAATCACATGTATTTCATAACTAGCACAAATTAACATTTCATTGTTCTGCAGCCCTCGTGCCTGAGAAAGTATTCATCATGTTACCACAACATCTACATATATCTAACAAAATCATATGATACATGCATTTATTTTCTCCTTCATTGACCTAACTAACTACAACCATCATCATTAGTAATATTTTGAAATGAATATATATGTAGCATAGTTTCATAGGCGTAAGAATAAAACAGTAAATCCATCCTAATCAAGACTGCCTACCCAACTAAGACTCTCTACTTGTATATTTCAATGGACAAGAAAAAAAATTCTTAAGCACCATAGATGTTATTCAGATTTTCGTCTAATAAAATCATATTACATATACAGTTAGAATAATACTAGTCTTACAAATTTTTTATAAAAACTCTTGTATACAAATTGATATGTTATAAAATAATTAAACCAATAAATATACAAAGTCAACTCATTTATTGAAAAATTATGATATACGAATAAAAGAGTAATTTCACGTCAATTTGTATATAAGAGTTTATAAAAGTAGAATTACTTAAATATTTTATGTCTCTTTATACCTACAAAGATGATTACTAATATTTAAAATTAACGTCTACATAAAATGATTTTATTGAATAGTCATTTTTAAGATTCTATCTCTATATCTTCCATGAAGAGAGTAAGTTTAAGACGTACTCATGTTAGCTTCATGCCACGTCACAATAATAACTTAACACGTCCATTCAATGAAGGATTCACAATTAGATTTCACTTACTTGATATAACTTTAACACTTTCAAAATATCTTTCTCACCCTATTTCAAATTTCAAAAAAAAAATAATAATAATAAGTCTTGAATTTTCAAGAAAGTGAAATCCACTTGTCTATCCGCGACCACCACACTTAGATGGATATGCCACTTCATTATGCTGACCTGATATACCGGACATACTTATACTCTCTCCCTTATAGAAGTCAAAGAGAACACTTAAGCTGTTTCAAACTTATCTCAATATGGCCCAAATGATCAAAACATCCAATCATCGTAAAAATCTTATCAGCTAATTAAACTGTTACATCGATAGATAGATACATAGAAAGCTTACCACAGAAGTCAATAGCGATTTTCAAGCCACTGTTGGAGCCATGAGAGCACTCCTCTTCACACCTTATGGAACCATTTGGTCCACCGGTCTTCGTCTTGGCGTCGTAAGTTCCTGCGTCGTGCCATCTTCAAAAAAAATATAAATATATTAAAAAAATAAATTAAAGAGTTACATCCAGTTTCCTTTTAATTTTCTAGCTTTCTCTTTTCTTTTTATTCATTTTTTATTTTTTGTTAAACAAACAGGAAGGCGTAGAGAGAGAGTGTGTGTGTACGCTAAACGGAGCATGATAGGAGCGCAGTTCTTGTTGGCGATGAGAGCACGGAGATCGCGACGAGCCTTGTCGATCTCCTTCAGGTACTCCGTGTCAACGACCGGCAACGCCATGGAAGTTCACGCTTCTTCACTAACTGTAGCCAGTTAACGAGCGCTTTTGGTTTTTTGACGAAGAAATGATGGTCAGTGAAGAGGGACCTATCATATAAGATTAGGTGAAGT
>JANLJB010030706.1:1653-30147 GCA_026212285.1 Bursera cuneata | reverse complement strand
ATAAAAAATAATAAAGATATATTTCATATACTAAATAATTTTTATAAATTTAAAAAATTTACTAAATAATTATAAAATAATTTTACTTAATAAAATTATTTAGTTTTTATTATATTACTTTATTAAAATTTACTTGCTTAATCTATAATTATTTAATAAATAAATATATTTTAACTACTAAATATATTTTATTTATTAAATAATAATTATAAATTTAAATAATTTACTAAATAATTTTAATAAAATAAATAAGTAAATACCTCATTTTATAACGGTTGGTATCAATACTTAATACAAAAACTAGTTATCGAATCGATGGTTAATTTTTATTAAATAAATAAAATATTATTTAATTTATGAAATATATCTTTATTTTTTAATAAAATTTTATTAATTTTTAATTATTTTATATTATTTTAATAAATAAATTATCAAAAATATTTTTATATTAATTAATTTTAAAATATTATAAAAAATAAAATTTTTATATTATTTTATAATATGGGATAAGTTTATTATTTCAGATATATCATAAGAGTTATTATAATATTTACCATAAGTTTTACTATAATACCGTTAAAAATAATTAACAATATTATAATATTGAAGTGTTTGTTTTAGTTTCAAGGGGTGTTAACCTTGACTAAAAAAATTAGCGGGGGATTGAGAGTTATTATCCCGTTAAAGTAATGCAGACTCAGAATCTGAATTTGCAGACGACTTCGATACTTAGCTTTCTATCTTCAGCCATTAATGTTTGTTCAGGTTCCAACAATGGTATAGCGATTTCTTGGAATGGATGTCGCAGAAATCTATCGCAGATCTTTATTTCTTGTAAGTTGTGACTATAAAACTAAAAGTGATTAGGAAAATTTTCTATCCGAATTCTATTAGGTTTGTTTATTTCTTGATAAGGGCATTTACCAGAACTCTGATTGAAGAGTAGTCAGATTTCATTTTCCCTTGTCATATCTCGTTAAATAAGCTTAATTTGAGCTTTCAACTCTTATCCAAATCCATTTTCTTTCTTATCGTCACTGCCTGAGTAATTTCCTTAGGGAACCAATGAAAAGATGGATCGGATGGTTAAATTAAGAAAAGAAGTGGAAAAATAGAAAATTGAGAGATAGATGCTTGAAATAACTTAGATTATTTGCATAGATATCGTTTACCACATACAACGACCCGCATAGATGATAAAATAAAACAAGTAAAGACACACACTAAGGACATAAGAGAGATCTCTAACAAGTGGAGACCCCTCTCAATACAAAAACATCCTTGTTTATTCTTCGACCGTTACTATATATTACGACCCAGAATCGCCACTCCATCCACCTCACTTGATGCTGCACAACAAACAAGCAAGAGACAAGTCAATAAAAGGTAAATAAACAAAATATTGTTACGAGGAAAAACTAAATAAATATTGCCATTGGAGGTCATGAGATGGAAAAGAAGGAAATTCGAAGACAATGAAAGGACAAAATTTTGCATGATGTATACCTAGCGCAGTTAGTGGAAGTGCTGATCTTGTATGGAATGTTGACTCCACACTTGCCGGGGAGGCCACCTGCTGTATTCATGTTGATACCAGTGATTTGTTTAGCGGCATCTTTCAAGCACTGGCAAGCTTGTTTGCGTTCAGGTGTGGACTTGGCTGCATTGTTGAGATTCTTGACTCCATTGCAGCAGGGCCCTGGAACAGGACCAGCACCGTTACTCCTCAGATACAGAATGCATGGTGCGAGGCTAGTGGTCACCTGACCACACTCTAGGGCATGAGCCATTGGTGCAATAACCAGCATGCATGCAACCAAGGCGCAAGCAAACTTGATGGCGGCCATAATGGGTGTCGAGAAAACTCAATAGACAATCTTTAATCTTGTGGAGAGAAGTACAGAAGATGTTTATAAGCTCGAGTGAGTGTAAAATGGAGAGGCCTGAGGTTTATATAGAAGCTCTCAAGAGCTTGAAGCCTTGCGTGCCAGAGAGAGTTAGAAAAAGGGTTGGCTGGTGGTTGGGCCTCATTTAATGCTCTGTCGCTTTTTTCAAATCCTTCCGGTAACTAGTCCAGCAACACTAATTACAAATATTGTCGTGTATATTAAAGGCTCTTAAATCTTCTCGAAGAAGATGATGAACATATATAGAACCCTTGTCGTACCGAGTAATATTATTAACTGCTCACACAAAGGACTCATAAAAGAAATACATATACAAATTAATTAAGATGAAAATCAGTTACCTCTGTATAGTCACAAATCATGTGGCATCATGTGTGAAGAGGACCTAACATACACACACGTTAATTTCAAGCTAAGGAGGTTTACGGACAACAGTCTACACCGAGGCAAACGCAGCAACTTGAGGCACCCGATAGAGACCGTCAAAAAGTACCTCACTGCAGATATTTTTGGCCAGAGCTATGTTGAATGTAGTTAAGATTTTGCTAGCAGAGGCATGATTGCATTTACTTAATACTTAACTCTGCAGACACATCGCCATATATTGCTACAGAGAGAGCCTAGCCTTAACATATACCCTAAATTTTATGTTAATACTTAAAAAAAAAAAAAAAGTATTCTCATTATTATGATTATTAATTTACTTAAAAAAATATTTTTTTATTAAAAACTATTTAATATAAGTAGAATTAATTTGATATACTATTACTATTACTAGTAGCAAAAGTTTGTGTGTTTCTTAGCCACAGTTAAGTAGTGATAAGTACTTCATCTAACAAATTACTGACTAGCTTCTTGGCGGGGTAAATACTTCTTGGCCCATCCTCTGGTAGTCGCTCGTAGACCTTTAACAATTTTGATCGAGCTTTAGTAGCTCGGGGCGAGTTTCTCAAAAAGTTATCGGCACAAGAAGCGAAAATCGTGGCGGCTAATTAGACATACAACAGGACCTAACATGATCTTTAAGTCCAAGATTGAGCTCAACTTTCGGCAGATTGCCTGCAATTTTACAAGGTGAAAACACGTTTCTTATAATAGATATGAATAGTTGATTAGGTGGTGAAAGTAAGAGGTAGAGAGTTTTATGGTCTATTGTTCACTAGCTTCGATTTGATTTAAATATGTTAATTTTAAAATAATTTTATAAATGTTTCTTATATATATATAGGGTAGGTTATTGAGATTTAATTTTTTGACTTAATTTTATACATCATTTTTGTAGTAGTTGATTTTTTTAATCTAATGATAAAAAGAGGTGCTGAGTTGGAATAAAAAAAAAACTATCTTTTAACTTTTCTTTCTCACCCATGGATTGTAGTAATTCAACGATTATAAAAATAATGTGTAAAATTAAGTAAAAAAATTAAATCTCAATACCCTGACCTATATATGTATTACTAACATAAACGAAAAACTAAACCGGGCTCTTATAAAGTGTTGCTTTTTAACCTAATCATATTAGGGTTCATCATATCTAAATTTCTCTTCTAATTATGTATTAATTATGATTTATCTCAAAACTACTTGTTAAACAAAATTTCTTCTCATAATATATATTATTAAGAGATAACTTATTCTTAATTTTTTAATAAAATTAATAAAAAGTATTTCTTTTAAATTTCTTAAAATATTTGTAAGTTATGGTACTATTATTTATTTTTTAAAATATCTCAAACCTCATTTTAAATAATATGTTAATTGATGTGATATTACTATTTTATTTATCAAATTATCTTATTATTTATTTAATATTTAACATTTTATTTAAAAGAAAATCTAAATAATTATTGGAAACAAAAGTGTTATTCTTAAAATAAAATTGATGTTATAGAAAAGAGAAAAGTTGAATAAAACATAAACTCTATAATAAACAAAATTTCCGAGTCGCACCATAATCTCCATGCTCCATAATGTACAAGGCAATTAATGTGCCCCTTTCTTCTTTGGAGTTTGGAGTGTATTAATGAAATGGCAGCATAGCATAGGTGGTGGGATCCACGCATAGTCTATCCGTAAATAGATTAGCCGACCTACCTACATTCTAGTTACGAAACTAGTAGGAATTTATTTATTTATTCTTCACAATTATAATGTATTTCCATAATTAGCATATTGGTATATCATATTAATATCATATAAATAGTAATTATAAAATATTATCAATTCTATCTATGTTTTCAAAAGTCACAAAAACATCTTATTAATTAATAATATTAATAAAAAAGTAAAATAAATAATTGACATTCTTATTATCGATATAGGGTACTTATTTATTTTTTAATAAATAAGGGTATTTCTTTTTAAGTGATGGCAAAAGCACAGTTTCGAGAGGCAGAGTTCACTTTCGAAAGCACGTGGGCACCGACGGAGACGATTGAAAACAATACGAAACGATTGATACGTGGCGTGAAAATGGTGGTTTGGGTGAGATTTTACATTCTAGACTCGTCTAATTAATTAATATTGAGTACACCCATCTCGTGAGGGCAGTACAAAAGTGGCAGAGCAGACACGGCTATCAATTGTGGGGCGTTTTATGCATGGACTGGGCCCATTCACTTATTGTATTTCGGACACGACCGACGTAACTGTTTCTTCTCTTTCTATCTCCATTGTCGTTTTCTACGCCATTGTAATATGTTTTTTTCTTCAAACTTATACGGCGCGGTCATGTTCTTCCCCACCCTAACTCACTGATTGATGGGCAGAGGAGGTAAAGAATTTTGTTTTAATTAAAATTTATATCAATATTTATAAAAAAATATTATTACTATTATAAACCTCTACATAAGTTACAAGAAAGTCTATATCATAGGTACGTTGCACCTGTTTAATTAAGTCAACAAGTCAATAACTCTAATTAATATAGTACATCGATTAAAAAGACTAACACATAGTTCTTAACACCAATCCACTTAAAACCTTGACTTTCATATTAATTTTGTTAATTTCATTAAATTTCTTAAAAATGAATAAAATTAAAAAATCTTGTTGAAAATTTGTTCATTTTTTTTTTTTTAATTTTTGATACTATAATCCATATGTCATCAAATACTTGAAAAAATTATTATTAAAAATGATCGGACGCTAAATATTAAACCATTAGATATTGTGCATATGATATCGGACGTTTTTCCACATCAAACAAAAAATAATCACATAAAAACATTTTAGGCGCCCGTCTTCAGTTGTCAACTGCCCCTTTCAGATTTCACACTCTCCTGCCCCTCTCTAGCCGCTACTCAACAATTTACTAAGTTTGTTTGAGTTAATGCGTTAGTTTTTTGTTTGTTTATTACATCAATTAAGTTTGTTGAGTTGATCAATTCATGTAAGATAATTTTTCTTATAAATTATTCATATAAATAACGTTATATAATATAAACCAAAGTAAGTTTTAAAAATCAATACAGTAACATTTATATAATAATATAATTTTAAAATTTATATAAAGAGTTTATAAATTTAAGAATACTCCATTCTTATAACATTAATTTATCGGGGCATGATAAATGCATGTCTGAAGGTCACCCAAGCAATTGGACATTTGGTGGGAAATCATAAATGCAGATCTAAAGTTTGTAAAATGTGTTGTCAGAGGGGCCTGCCAAGATCAGTGCAGTCCAGTCCATTATATTGGCTAGCATATTTAGGCCAATTGAGACAGACCAGTCCATTATATTGGATCGCATATCTAGGCCTATTAGGCTAATCAATATGATCGGTTGTAAATAGCTTAATAGATATTGTCTGTTTGACACGATATAAGCTTTTAATACGAAGTCTATATATTAAGTAAAGACCTATTAACCATATTTAAATCGTATCATAATAAGATATGGAAGCAACGTGGGACTTCATGTCACAACATCCAATTATCGTGGCCTTCCCAAATTAGTTAAAAAAAATCCCACTTATGGTGGTAATCGATTTTAGATTTTAAAAATAAAATTATTTTTAATAACATCCCGACTAATTTTAATATTATCTTTTCTTTTATTAATTATTCTATTAATTATTTTTTCTCTTAACATACCATTGATACATTACTTTCTATTTTTACAATGTTTTTTCACCTCATTTATCTTCTTTAAATAAAAAAAGTTGTTATTGTTATTACTAAGGATTTGTTATAGATTATCTTTTCAATCTCTATTTTTCACTATTAATCAATTTTAAGGTAGGATTGAAAAATTAGGGCTTATATTTAGGAATATAAGAGAAATTAAAATCAATCCAAAAATATCATAATGTTTTAGATGTATTCTAATTTCTTATTCATATAATTAAGTCTATAGAAATTGTGTATTTTCATTTTGAGTAATGATATTTTTCCCAAATTTTTATCCCAAAACTCGTCTCAAATTATGTGTCAAGAAATGTGACATTACCATATCACTTATCATATCAATTCATGATCTATATAATAAACGACGACACATTATTTGGGATAAGTTTTGAGATTAAAATTTGGAAAGATTATCATTACTCTCTAATTTTATAAGGACTTACAAATGAAGAGTAACAAATGGATTTGTTCTTTTATTTGGGACAAAGAATACAACACATCCATATCCATATATAGAGATATAATAATAGACGAAAGATGGGGTGCTCAAGAGATTTAAGTATTTTAATTTTAATTTTATTTTTGTTTTATTGTAGATTAAAAGTGGGTTATTTATGGTTTAAAGTATATGAGTGTGAAAAGATTTTTAAAAAAAAAAACAAAAGATAATAAAATATAAATCGTTAATTTCTATATAAATATTGGTTTTTAAGTAATTTCAATCTATGGTTAATTTGTAATTAAGAAAAGTATTAAAAATAGAGGTTCTTCAGTTCAATGGTGGGACAAATAGCATCATTCAAAAAAAAAAAAAAAATTACATGAGATAGATTTATTTGATTATTTTGTTGATTCCATGAACTTAGCCAATAATTAAGTATTAACCACATCATTTATTGTTGATAAATAAAATAAAAAACAAAATGAATTTAGAAAAAATGAGAAAAGATTTATTTTTATTAGATAAATTATTAAATCATTATCCAAAAAAATAATATTTTTCTTTACAACAGTCATGGAATATAATGAAGACTAACAAGTTAATTTTGGGGATGACACACCCTTATAAGCCAAATAAAAAAATAGTTATACAACTACAATTAATTAGCACATGTTAAAACATGAATAATTAGGCACGTTTTATTAGGAAAAATATCATTCACTCATCACTTTGTATAATTAAAATATATTTAATGATAAGAACAGGACAGGCGAACTGAAATGGGGAAAGCCAGACCTATATGCGAGGCAAGTTTTGAGGAAACGTCTCTGCGGTTACAGAAACCTCAAATTACCCGAAACAAACCAAACTGTCAATTGAAACAAAAGCTTCCTTTTATTTATAGTTGACAATGAAGCTGCCCAGCAATTGCAATTAAGTTTCCGACCCTAGCTAGCTCTACTCTAACGGTATTAATTTTAATGTTGAAAGTTAATTAACCTTGAGTTTGGTTCATTTACTGGAATTGGTAGCTGCCTCTGAAAGATTAAGATTTCTGCTTATTTTTCAACTGTTGGTAGAGTCAGATAATTACGTATACATGCGACTATATAACATAATAAATGAAGTAACGAACTCTTTTATGTATTTGGTTGCAACAATATATAACATGCAATACATTAATGAAATTATAGCGAAAGAAGTTGGGTGTACGTACCAAATGTTTTCCCACAACTTCAATTCCAATCAATATTCGGCCATTAGTTAAGATATCATTGTTCCATAGTTAAACTTTCCCAAGCTTAAAATGGAAAACTGTTTACTACAGTAAATCGGTAGTCATGGGATAAATTATGGATAAGGTCTTGTACTGATTTAAATGTATTTAAGGTCTTGAACTATTTACTCAGGTGAAGCGAAGAATGTATATATATATATATATATATGAGTGTGAAATCCAAACTGGACAGTGTTTACTCGGTCTGTTTGCAGTCCGAACTGCTACTTTAGCCATTCTTCTTGCATTGGTGAAGTTCTACATAATCATTGATTCGAGCATCGTGTGCATTGGTGAACTTCCAAATGACACGTACCCTTTGGAGTCAAGGTCAAATTCATAGACTTGAGAAAGCGACCTAGCATAGAAGATCCAAGATCACAAGCTGCATGCATGAAACCAGGCGATACAGCTCAGCTTGGACACGTCATCATCTTCCTCACCAGACTCCTTATTTGGTCGGCCAGCATGTCAACGGCCACCCAATCAATCTCAGTCACATGAGACATTAACCCTCCAACAAGTAGCTGATTTGTCACTCTCTTGTGCCTCCACTTGCCACCCCCTACTCGTGACTTGATCTCAATAAGATCGACGTACGAGTTGTTCTCTTTTAATTTAATTTTAACCCACGTCGTCTTCATTTGGTATACCTGTTTATTTTTTCATTATATTAAGCTAACTAATTAACTAATAAAAGTACCCTTTTTATAGTTTATTAAATCCAACATTGTCAACAAGTCAAAACTATTTTCATTTTAAAACCAAGGAATTGTAGTTTAGCACATTTCCATAAACTAAAAGAAAAAGGGTTGACAAATTATATACCCCATATTCAATTGTAAATATTTAAATTAGTAGTCAAATAAAAAGAAAATTAAAAACTGTTAAGATGGACGAGGAAGAAAAATAAAGAACAATAAAGGATGGCGCTGGGAAATTTGTGCGGCGATCAATTGTAGGAAAAAATATTGCATATGCATATGCAATACCCCTCTTGATGATGCATGCATTATATGAATAATAGTAATAATGCACTTTGTTTGGCAGTTGGGTCGGCACTAACGTGACAACCTCTTTCTCATACACAAAACCCTCCATGTCCCTCTACTAATTAAATTGCTTCTTTCTTGTATAAATAGCTACCTCAAGATTCACTCTAAGCAACATATATCTCACCTTGTTCCTCTTATGCTACTAACAAACAAAAGCAGCAATGGCCACCAAAGTTATGCAAACTTTTTTATTTTTCACATTGTTGATTTTCAGCTTGTGTTTTCACGGCTGTAATGGAGACTATGGTGGCTGGCAAGTAGCGCACGCCACATTCTATGGTGGCAGTGATGCTTCTGGCACAATGGGTAAGTTGTTACTTGTTCTTCTTTGACGATCTCTTCTGAATTTCGTCTATGTTTGTTTATTATCTAATTATGAGGTGTTATAGGGGGAGCATGTGGATATGGAAACTTGTACAGCGAAGGTTATGGGACAAACACTGCTGCACTAAGCACAGCTCTTTTCAACAATGGCCACAGTTGCGGTGCATGCTATCAGATTCGATGCAACAATGATCCTAAGTGGTGCCTCTCTGGTACCATAACCGTGACTGCCACCAACTTTTGTCCACCTAACTATGCCCTGGCTAATGATAACGGTGGATGGTGCAATCCCCCTCTCCAACACTTCGATTTATCCCAGCCTGCCTTTTTGAAAATAGCAAAATATCGGGCTGGAATTGTCCCTGTCCTTTTCAGAAGGTAAAATAATTGGCAAAACTTTGTTTCCCTCTTCTCTATATGTATATAGGGATATATGTAAGCTTAAGCTACTTGTGGTTATGTCATGTATGCAGGGTTCCGTGTATGAAGAAGGGAGGCATAAGATTCACCATCAATGGTCATTCATACTTCAACTTGGTTCTGGTAAGCAATGTGGGCGGTGCAGGGGATGTGACGGCGGTGTCCATCAAAGGGTCTAGGACAGGGTGGCAAACTATGTCAAGAAACTGGGGCCAAAATTGGCAAAGTAACTCATACCTGAATGGCCAAAGCCTCTCCTTCAAAGTTACAACCAGCGATGGGAGGACCGTCACTAGCTACAATGTTGTGCCCGCTAATTGGCAATTTGGACAAACTTTTGAAGGTGGTCAACTTTAGAAATTTTCGCATAATTGTGAACTTTGTTCTACCTTCAAATTTGTAATACATATAATATAAATAAACAAGGGACATGTGATGGGGTTTAAGCTGAGGTGGCAAAAAGGCGCCCGCTAGGCTTTAGCTTTATATATATAAGTAATTATGTATATAAAAATCCCAGCTCAGTTGAAAACCAATCGAGTGTGGGCTGGCTAATAAAATATCTTTTTTGTTTTTGTATGGCACCTGAGGTGAAGAGGCCACCTAGCCTCGTTCAGTCTCTGCCAGAATCATAACAGGCTAAGAATATATTATTATCTTTTTTTGCTAAATCATCATAACAAGGGCTCCAATATGCACTTATAAAGGAAACACATGCCTTCCCCTGCCTAAGAGATCCTCAACTAAGGCCCAGGAGTTGTTTTAGTTAACAGTATACATGGGATAATATATGCTAACGACATAACATCCTAGAGAAAATCTTTTATGTAATTGATATATATACATCCTTCTAATTGTACGGCGTTACATCTACTTCACACACTCCACAGCTGGATGAATATTCCGCTGTATGAAGGATTAAAATGAGTCAATGAGCAATGTATTAGCCAACAGATATCGTAGAAAAGCTCCATCAACAGTCACTTTCATTCGCGTCACTTGAGCAACAAGGGGAGAATTTTGGGATGAAGATATTTGGCGTTTTTCCGAAAAATTGAAGGAAAACCTAGAACATTGTCTTCACGTACATATTATCTTGCAAGTAACCTGGCGTTTAGTGGAAGGGCAGGCGCCCATGCAGGCTAGGTTATACTAACTTTAAAATCTAGAGCAAAATGATAACTTTTCCTTCCAAGTTACAAAAAGTTTCAGGGGAAGCAACTCTTTCCTAACATTGGACATACCGGTGTAAAATACACACCAAAAAGAATAAAACCCTTTATTTTGTTAAACTTCTAAATCCCTTAATCACTTGAAGAAATTGGCATTTTCTACAAATTCACAGAATTTGCCACCAAAATTGGTGAAACTGCATTGTCAAAACCACCTAAATATACGTTCTCATCTACTCAACTCAGTTCATCATTTTTGGAATCTGTTTACAAGAATGATGAACACAAACCCATATGCATCTAGAACACATCCTCCTTCTCCCTGCACAAAATCACTCAAAACCTATTAATACACTCAATAATTCAGCAGAGAGTATTTTACTCTCAAAACAATTTTGCCTTTCTCCACCCCAAGCTTTCCACCAGTAACCAACCAGTGACCTGGTGGATCTTGTGGCCCTTTGCTCATCTCAGACATATCAATTAACTTCGCCAACTTGTTGCCTGCTATGTTTTCTTTTGAACCTGTACTAGAGTCAGCAGAGTTGGTGATTCCTCCATTAGCAACTTTTTTAGACTTATCATTTGGGGAATGGTCCCACAAAGATCTTCTTATGGTGCACCCTGGTAGTCGAGAATACAAAAGCTTCATGTACAAAACGTTTTTTGACCCAAAATCCCACACTCCAAGTTGAGCTCCAGTGACTATGTAGACACCAGAGAGGTCACCAATAAAGGTTTCAGGATTCTCTATTGGTGCCGTGCTCACATGAGAAAAATTCTTCCACTTTACTGGCTCAAACCATCGGCTATCTTGCTCCTCAGGTCCCTGCCACTTGGGAGCACCAATTGCCACATGGGTGTCCCAATATGGATGTAGAATCTTCGGAAGAGATGCCAAGTGTTGAAGATGAATACATAATCGATTTTGTTTGGTTCCTTCTAGACATAAACGTAAGCCTGTAACAGGCTTGCGGCCAACTGATATCTGCATTTACATGAAGCCAGAGTTGAAAGCAAGATTTGATTACAAAGGATGGCTTATAATTCAGTAAATATAAGAACTTAATGTTTCCAACATATGTTTTTCGTTTGCTTATATCCCTGGAAACCAAAGCTAGTCCACCCCATGATACCCATAGAGAAGACAGTAAAACACCAGAAAACAAATTCTGGCCATACCAAGGGCAATAACATGACTCATGTTCCCAGAGACATCTACTTATTAACTAACATAATATCCGATGCACTCTGAAAGCTTTTACCTGCTCTTGGCTGACGTAAAGCTTTTGCCCCATCACACTGAATTGCAAAGATGGGCAAACAGGTTCCTTCCTTTGCTGGCCAGGAATCTTGTTATGTACAGGAGCCCATAAACGAGGAATCTGAAACTCTAGAAAATATCTAAGCTCTTCAATCTGAGGCTTGTCTGTGCAAATTTGACAGAAAATTTTAAGCTTACAAGTCAGTAACACTTTATCATTCTTTAAGAAGCACATAAGGGCGCAAAGATTGTAACTCCAGATGACAAAATTCTAAATGTCTTACATTCAAGATAGAGACCAATAGCACGAGTTAGATGCTCCTTTCCAACTATTCCATCGAGGAGAACAGTGATAGGGTAGAAAGTCATCTCAATGACATCTGGAGAGGAATCGACAGTTCTTGCCCATTGGTTGTGGTTTTGTTCCAGATCATCTCCTCCCCTCCTCCGAAAAATGACTGTGACATCCTGCACAATGAGTTTCATAAAGTTCTGAGGTCAAGGATCAATTTCCAAACGAACAAGCAAATATCTGTTCTGCTACTCATTCATAGACCATGGTCCAGCAACCAGGGACAACTGCCATATGCCATCTATATTATTATTTAACCAGAAAAAAAAAAAAAATCACAACTATCTTTATAGAACCCAAAACAGAATAGCTTTTTGAAAAAATTGCAGACATAAATTCAACACTCAAATATCAATCTTAATAATGATGTCATCATTGTCCAAATTATTGAATTTGAATTACAGGCAATATAAATTAAAAGTAAGTACCATAATATGATAATTAAAAAATGCAACAATCCTTGACTGAAAGCAGTCAACTAGTTGCTAAAAATTTTGAAGATTAAAAAATGTAACCACCAAAACAAAACTAAAAAAATCCTTTAAAGAGAAAATGTATCACTAGAGTATCAATTGTAATCACAAATACTGAGAATATGTCTGTATTACTTCTTTCCCAGTAAGATAAGGTGCACTGCTAGGTTGAGGGTATATCCCTTGGCTGTTGAATAAGCCAGGATCAACCTGCACAAAGAATACAGAGTAAATCACTGGTGATTCAGAAGTCTTGATATTTTAATGAAGGAAAACCTAATAGGAAGAAAGATTCAGGAACTAGCCTTATCCTTTAATTTCAGTTGACCTGAGCTTGTATGACAGTATTTGTCAGAAAACCTCTGATTTCCGACATCGTGAACATAGTTTTTAATCTCCATCCTTGACAAAGGCGATGACTGATGTTGTTTAACATATATCACATCTTTACCACCAATAGTTACAGAAGTTATGACATGAGTCCCAAAATTTTCGATAAAGCTGTAAAATAAATAATTGTTAGGTACAATTACAAGCTATGCTAACAATATATACCTCTTAATAATTCAGAGTCCATACCTCGCCAAAGATGCTGGGTCCCAACTTGTTGGGATTGCCCGCTTTACATTTTCTTGCAAGACCAATGGAGATTTAAGTTCAACTTTAGCAAGTGGAATATAAAAACCATCCATAGATAGTGTCTTTGTGGCTGCAGCATCAATATGCTTTGAACCAGTGAAGCTAAATACAGAATTGAAACTACCGAGAGGGAAACCTTCAGATAGGTTAGCCTTTTGATTGAAGTACTCCACCATCTGCAGTCAACCATCACAAGAAGTATATTATAAAATGATAATATAATACAAGCATTTTAAAAATACACTGCCTAATGCTCTTAAGTTTTCAAAAGATGTAAAATTGCTGTTCATTACGCATTTTACCCTGATGTCAAGAGAATTTGACAAGTTCTCTCTCTAACTTTATCAAGATAATCATCACCAAATGCAATGATCATTTCCATATTCTTCACCATCATGACCAAGAGCTCAGCAGTTGGCAAAACTTCTCAATATCAAGAAACCAAGCCAAGCTAAGTTTTGTTGCATTAAGCCCATTTGGGTTAAAATCAAATTCAATTACCCCAATTCAAAATCTATACATCTATATCTGACAGCTTCTAAGCTAAAACAAGCATTTCCACAGATCCAAAAGAGCTCATCGATTAGCCAAATATAGCTTTCATTACATGTCTGTTTCAAAAACCAGTAGCATAGGCATATTCCTGTAAGCCTATCAGTATTCTCAATAAACTCAATACTTAATTCTTTTGGTGCACATCATTCAATTTGAGCACATTTCAGATGGGTTAATAAAGGGCCAGCCCTATGCCTATATAGTCCTTTAGAAGTGCAGACGTACCATCCTTAAGAAGTTCAAGCCAAATATCTTAAGCACTGACTTCTTTTCCCTCTTTCTCACATAAGTACAAAAGACCTTGAAACTTGAGCTTGAGTTCAACCTTTGAGGTAGCTTCCATGAAGGCTACTAAGTAGTATCCTAAATTTGCATTGATAATTAGCAGCAAAGTCATATACAGGGATCGCAACAGGGTGGGATACAGCAGGGAATGCCATTCCATCCCCTCCCCATTCTCTATGAGTTATCCAGACAACACAAATATGAATCACCAACAGAAATAGATATCATTTAGAATAAAATAAGTGAAATTAACATGGGGCAGGGTGCTAAAATAGGGTGATTGAGAGATAAAGAAAAAGGGGAAAAAGATCTTTCTCTTCAGATAGACCAGAAGATTACAAGTATGCATACTTTAAAAAGCTCAAGCTAATAATTTGTATATAATTCTTTGTAGTTTATTCAGTATTATGACATATTTCTCTTCCTAATAAAAGGCTTTTTACCACTCCTTCTATCATCATCTTTCCCTCCATCATAATTGAAACATTAAGAATTCAGCATCGCTTTAACCGGAACATAAACTCAATTCTCAAACCTTTAACCCTAAACTGAAAAAAAAAAAAAAAATTGTACATGAAATGGAAAACCATTAAAGATAGGCAGAGAACAACTGACCTCCTGAAAAGTGCAAACTCCAGAGCTCTGTCGTCCAATAGACTCCTGTGAGTTCTTGATGTCCCATGAAACATCAGGAACAAATATGTTACCATACAAATGGAGATCTCTAGTGTGTTGTTCATCAAGCTGAACCACTCTAGACCCTGCAACTCCTTTACAGTACAACAACCTGGTATCATAATTCACATCAAAACCCCTCCCTAGCGCCTGCACTGAGTTTGTAGCTGTTTGGATAGCCGCTGCATTTTCACCCATGTTTCATAACCAAGAATTCTGAGAATTCTCCAAATCAGAAGCTGACCCAGTCTCGTAAACACCACAAACTCAGAAACCCAATTCTTTATTTGGGTCGTTCATCATGATTCGTGATCATCAAACCGGGCCTTGAAAGTCCTTGAGTTGAAAGCTGTTGACTTTGGACAAATCTTCCAGGAAGATACAGAACGATATTCGATGAGGTGTTCAAAGAATTGTGCTTTGATTCTCCTCTAGATCTTGAATCAATGAAAGATTTTATCTAAAATTATCTTATCACTCCCTCCGTACTGTGCCTTTGCGGACTATTCTCTCTTTCTTCTGCTCTTGGTAACCCGGTGCATTGACTCTTCAGTGAGTCCTTAATTTTTACAGGAAATAAATTATTTTACACCTGGCGTGTAAGTTTGTCTAAAAGCTTGACCGTTGAATCGAGTTAGATTTTATCATCGGACGGTGCTCAAGTTACGAAGAGAAACTCGTTAGGTTAGTTTACTTGGATTCCCGAGTCCACTGACACGGTGAGAGTGATTGCATCAGGCCTGTCCTATTTTAGTTTACGGTCTTTTTCAAACCATTTTCCAAGCAATTTAACCAAAAAAAAAACAAAAGTAATTTTGTTTTAAAAAAACCCATCAACATACTGACTTTGATGTCAAATGAGAATGTTATATTTGTGTAAACAAGCATAAAAATAGCTCAATTTGTCATGAAAAGTCATATTCACTACTCACTAGTTTTTCTGTGCATGCAAATCAGCTTCTATCTGCAAGTCAAGAAAGTACATTTACCGTTAAATTAAGAAGAGTGGCCTTTCATTCATTAGACAACTTTCATATATTAATTTGCTGCTGGTAATGATGATTGCCATCGTCATCCCACCAAAACTTGACCTAGCCCTTGCCCTTCGAATATTGCTTTGTTCGGAGACATGGCAGTGGCAAAGCTGAGGTAGAGAGATTCAGGAGAATTATTTGTCAGGTCAGGAATCAGGTGGTCCACTGGAAGGCTGTCTGTGTTGTGCACCTAGCAAAATGCAGAGTTTACCTGCATCATCTCGTTTACAAAAGCTTAAACCCAATTGAAGAAGTTTTGATGACCATGTCTGTCACGAAATCGTCCAAGTCCATGACCATGTGTATAATGATTGATGACTCCTCAATCATAAAAGTTTGATTTTGTTACAGTATTACCATTCATTCACATCACAAGCACCAAACAAATATCTTCTCAACAGTATAATGTTTGCATCATCAATGGACACGGGTCGGGTCAGGTTTGACCCAACCTGATTAAAATCTGAAGCCCGATGGGTCAGAGAAAATGGATCAAAAGTCTGATTAAAAAAGAATCTAACGGTTCGTGTTTCGGGTCAATTAAACTCAGTTAACTTATCAATTGGGATGTGATTTGAATCGGTCTTAGATTGTATTTACTTAAATTAATATTATACATTAATAAAAAATTTTACATAATATATACAAAATGATTCGTAGGTACAAAGGATTCAAATCGCAAAAAACTCCTTCCTCGAAAAATATTTTTTTGAAAATCACTCGGGTCAGGTCGAATAAAAATACCCAACCCTAGTCAATTAAAAGAAGGATGCTTTTGATCATCTGCTTAGAAAACCTATCTTCTATCTTATTTTTGGCGAAAAACCGGATTACACAGCTTATAAATAGAGACTATTCTTAAATTTTTTACTACTACCATTCAGTTTCACGCTAGCGAGGACGCACTTTGGATCAGCTCTCAAGCCCGACTCCCCGTACGTCACTACTAGAACTCAAGAATTAAGAAATCTAGCAGCAATAAATTAACTCGACTCAAACATAAATTAGGAGTTAAAGAAAAGTCCATCCCATCAATCTTGCACAAAAATTTTCAACTAATAGTACCAACTGATTCGAACTGTTTCTGTTTCACCGATAATTTGTGAACTGATAATGGAAATGACAAATATTTTATGTCTAGAATGGAGAAATTTTATATACATATTTGCTCAGAAACTTGGAAATTGGTCAAATAGCCGGTCCAAGTCCAATGATTTGAATACGCGTTATAAAGCAGAGTACGCAGTGATCTTCGCCTTAACGAAAAATATGATCAGTTTTGAAGCTCAATTTCACCAACTCACTGAGTGGCCCTGTTTCTTGATTCCCGCCTGAAGACAGCATTACATTCAGCTACATTTGCATATGTGCACGGCACGTGTATCACTATAGCCGCTCCGAAACTACTATAAGGATTGAAAGTACATTGTAAAATTCTCCTTTGAGTAACATTTTGGCATTTCAATTCTCCACAAGCATGTTATAAACCAAACATCCACATATTCCATGTAACGCATTCAACTTGAGAGAATTAACAGAAACCCCTGCTGGGACTTTAAAATCGCTGCTAGTAATTCAGGCTGATGCAACATAACATCCCTAGTTCCAAGTACAAGTAGTGGCTGCCCACGATGCATTATAATGGGCACTTCTAAAGCATGTGCATACGCACACATATGACGCTGGTATGTAAAACATTCAAACACATGGTTATTACCCATCATAGCAATAGAAACTAAAGAATAATGATCATACAATGCTAAAAATCTCTGATCAGAGCTAACTGCAAATAATCTTAGACAACCCGACACATCAACTCTAGCCTACATGTACACAAACTGAAAATAGATAGTTAATTTACATTGCAAAAACAGTTTCAAAATGAGGTAGTAATATTGATATGAACAGGAAAAGGTCTAAAACCATGTGTCTGCTTTACAACAAGCTTAAATGGAACTGGTCATCTACTTCCTTTCTTTTTAATGTATTTTTCCAATGATTCCCTAACATGTCCTTTTCAACAGTTTTTTATCCTCTGCTAGTTGTTTAAGGTAATTAACCAGTGATTCACTAAAATATATACCTACTGTTGCATGCCAACTTTCTGTGGCTGAAACAAAAAGAAAATTGTTCAAAATTTACCCACTCATTGTGAGTTCTTAGTCCTCTTAGCAGCAAACAGTTGGCGAAGGAAAGCAAACTTTCCTCTAGCACGAGCAGATAGCTCCGTCATGTTGCCATTACTTGTTGCTCCTTCCTCACTGGAGTCAGATTCTGGAACAGATGATGGGGGTGGTGCAAGTGCGAAGAGGAAGGCATTGAGCAGGCGAATGATCTGGCTGAAGCTTGGCCTCATGTTAGGGTCCTCAACCCAACAGGATTGTACAATAAATGTAAGATCAGGTGATATATCGTCTGGAAGTCTAGGCCTCTCTTGCTGCATATTCAGACATCAACAATAACCTGATTAGAACCATCTTCATTTAAAAATTCATTGCATACAATTGATGAATGCAATAGAGAAATATAAAGATAATTAAGTCTTGAACCTTAAAAGCAGCAGCATAAGCAGCCTGCAAATTCGACATGCCTTCAAATGGCATGCGGTTCGTTAACAACTCCCATAAGACAATCCCAAAGCTATAGACGTCAACCTTGTTATTGTAATGTTTCTTCTCACCCTGCCGCAATGTCACAGTGCTATACAACTGCAAAGGCACATAAATTGTTAATAAATTAATGACAATTGTTCAGGAAAAGTTGGATAGAGTTTTAAGGAAATCCCTATAATTTCTGATGCAGCAAAATAGGGAAACTTGGATGGACCCATTGCATAAAAGAGTAAGGAATACTAACAGTAAGAACAGGAAGACATATACATAAAAATTTAAATATAAGATAAATCCAGACAAGCAAACGATATTGACCACTTCCCAGCTACAGAAGGGAAGACTGAGACAGAAGGAAAAACCAGTTGTAGCTGCACCTGGAGAAGGACAGTCTAGAACCCGAAAATAGCATAGCATGTTAAACTGTTTCTTAAGCATATAATTTTGAAAGAAAACTCTAATTTGTACCCCCAGCACTTACAACATAACCAATAGACAAACTCTTGCAAAAAATCTGAAGAAAGCTTATACAGAAGTGGCACAAACCTCAGGAGCCATCCAACGGTAAGTCCCAGTTTCTGCAGTCATCATCTCAGTCACAGATTCTTCTCTCGCGAGACCAAAATCTGCAAGCTTCAAGGACTTCTGATTTGCTGTAAGCAACAAATTGTCTGCATTGAAATACTTAAACGTGAATTATCAACATTGAACCTTGTACGTCATGAAGGAAAGGAAATTACAATTAACTGCCTTTATTAGCAAAGATTTACATCATAATTGCAAGTATCATTCATCCCAGCTCAAAAGCAATCATTTAACAAATCTACAAATGCATAGTTATCATCTTTAGTATATGAAGATCTTGATTTCCATATTTGTTCTTACCATACAAAATTTCAGTACGATTTGCTAGAAATAATCAGCAAATGGAGAGTCATAAACAAGTACAGACCAAAAGAGCTAAAAGTTTAACTCAATAATTAACCAGAATTCATGCCAATAGTCTTATTGGATAAAGCTGGGTAATGCACAAGGAAGTATGCTCAGAAAGTACCAGGTTTTAGATCTCTGTGTATAATCCCGTTGGCATGCAGACACTCCATAGCCCGAGCAATGTCAAGAGCATAATTTAAAGCAACATGAAGGTGTAATTTGTTTGGTCGCATGCCAACTAAATACTTCCGTAATGACATCCCTGGTAATAGTTCTGTTACTATCACCATCAGCGGATCCTTACAAGCTCCAATGAACTGCAAAGGCAAGAAACATTACAAGCTAAGTAAAATGGATATGGCAGATTCACTTAAGAGGTAAAAATAGATGGTTGGGAGCAAGCATTAAAGGCGAACAATAATGACATACATATATATTAAATTATTATTTAAAATCTTTCAATGGAAAAAAATAAAGTGCAAATGTGAGTAAACTAGCAGATACATTCTTTACTTTGACACTCACCTTGACAAGATTATCATGTTTTACTCTAGACATCATATTAACTTCACGAGCGAAACGATCCTCGAGTTGAGCTCTTTCTCCTGAAGTGCTCCCACGCTGGAGAACTTTGATAGCAACAATTCGATCACCATACCTGGAAAAGTATTAGACTACATCTATGTAACTAGGACACTCGCTGTTAGGCAAACTACTCTTACACATCCAGGGTGCTGGTCAATAGTACAATTCACTTCACAATAAATGTAAAATATAATGCTCATCATTAAACAATAGAAAATCATATCTACACAAATTTATACGATAAGTTTATATGCCGTTTTGAATAGTAGTCAATCCAATACAATACATCTTAAATACACCAAATGTACCAAAATAAACCTAATCAACGCGGTGGCATTTGTTCCTCAAGAAAAAGACTCACTTCCATTTTCAAATATATTAAAAAAAAAAAATCAAATTCTAATTCATCATACATTAGGTCCTCCTGTTACACATAAATCCCAGTATCATTACACATTTGACTACAATAAACAAGTCAGTGGCAATGTACAATAAATGGTAATCTTTGGTTACATAATCCAGCAACCAGTTGCTTACATTATCTTCCCAAGACAGGCAAGCAGACCTTGACTATAACAACTTATAAGTTATAGAATCAAGCAAATATTAGAAACACTGTTTCCATAATTATCAAAACAAAATTCTAGAAATAAAAATAGGAAACTTAAAGAGAATAAAGTTGACACTGACCTTCCTTCATAAACTTTCCCATGAGCTCCTTCACCAATTTTGGAACCGATAAACAATAATTTGGGGTCAACTAGCAGACTTTGGTCGATGGTCAACTGCGGGTCCGTTATGGATCCATTTTGCGAGACGGCCTGCGATTCTGACTCGACAGACCTCCGCAAAACATGCTGCTCTTGTTCCCCCTCTTCTCCTCCCCCTCCCCCTCCTCTGTTCCTGTCACTGCCGTAACTCATGGTTGTAACCTCAAACTATGCCCGAATTCCTCATTTTTTTGCTTTTTATTTTTTTTTTTCTTAAATTAAAAACAATTAATCACCAGAATCAGCTGAAAGCAAACATAACTCCGTTCGATTTCACTAACATCCTTAAACAACCGAACCAAAACGCAATTCCTCTAATCACCGTTACTTCTCCGTCAAAATTAACCATTCAGCTAACGGTAAACTCTTCCCAAAGAAAATAAAAATAAAAATAAAAATGAAAGATATTTCAAAATTTCTCACCGATTAATAAAACAATTTCTGCTCTGAAGTCAGAAGCTCTCAGCCTAGTGTTCCATGAAGTAATTTCTTAGTAGAGAGAAGCTCTAACAAATGAAACTAGATAAGACAAAAAGCAACTTACAGTCCACGCTTAAAACAAAAAACCGCTTTACATAATCATCTCCATCTCCATCTCCATCTCCATCTCCATCTTCATCTTCATCAGCAACAACAAAAAACGACGTCGTTGCTAGCAACTTTACTCAAAACTAACTCGAAAAGTAGTTTGCTTTCTCTCTCGAATTTTTCTGGTGATATTACGAGTCTGTTCCGATGGAGATGGAGTTTTTGAAAAGTGGAGGAAAAAAATTTTAATAAATAAATATATAAAGCGAAGAGAGGAGTTGATTTTGGAGAATAGTGAAAGCCCAATCACGATATTACACGTGGAGAGCACAGGAATCAGGCTTCTGCTTTGGTAACATCAGCGATCTGGACGTTCTTGGTCCAGGATGCTTTGGTGCACCTCTCTCTTTTATGGACAAACTCAACTCATCCCTCATTTTTGGCTCGGCTCGGCTTTTCTCTTCATTTTATTTTCCCTCGTGCACGTAAAACCTTTTTTTTTTTTTTTTTCAATTATATATATCGCGTTTTCTCATCCGTACGGTTTTATAATTTTTATTGACTAAGATGACGTTTATATAAATTCAATTTAAAAATCAAAATTATCAAAAAATCATCTCAAAATATTTTAATATTTTCAACAAAGACAATAAATGTAAATTTTATTTTTTAATTAAAAACTAATATTAATAATACAAATTTAAAATTCCAGGGAAATAAATTTTTGTAAATATTTATTATCTTTTATTCAAAATAAATAATTATATCTTAGTTCTATATAAAACAGCCTTTGTTTTTCTTATTAAACCTTTCATCTAATAATACACATATTGACAATATCATTTATATAACAATTTTGAACCACTATTAGATTAGTTTGATACATAAAACTTGTGACACAAATTTTGTAAGAATAATATTACGCCATCTATTAGTTCTTTTATTATATTATTTTTTTATCTATTTGTCACTTTAATTAATATAAAAAAATGTAGGATCATTATAATATAATCTATTTAATTTACTTTTAACTTCTTATATCTTAATCCTACTATAATATATAAATTTAAATAAAATAATTAATAATAGAAACGAGGACAATAAATAGATTTTTTTTTTTTTAATCTTTCTTAAAGAAAAGTATAAGGGAAAAGTAGATTTATGAGTTTCATTAATAGCAATAATGTTTGGTTGTGGAAGAAGCATGGGTCTGCCACGTCGCAGTAGCAGGTGGGGCCCAATTTCCCCCTTCATGGGTGGATGGATATGTGGTCCTCCTTTCGCTCTGTGTCCATCCGATTACGACTGTAGGCTGATTGGTCTGCTCTGACATTCACTATATATTTGTGTGAATTCTGATCCTCATTTTTTGGAATTTATTTTGTGATGGTAAGATAAATCTTTATTATTTTAAATAAAAATACGTCAAACATTAATTTTTTATATTTTTATATGAATTTGTTTTTTTATTGTTAACTCCATTTGTCCACACTCATTACTTCAATGTTATTTGAAGTTATAAAACTTTTGCATTGGATCAACAATTTCAAAAATATAATTTATCAAAATGTTAAATAATTATATATATATAATTAAATTGATTTTTGTTGTCATATAATTAAAAGTTAGGCGAAATTGAAAACGACGAAGGACATCAAAGACCAATCATAAAGTTAAAGTGGAAAAACAAGAGAAGTGGGGGCCTCTTCCACTGCTTAGGCTGCTATGAGTTGACAAGTCGATCCCCTCTCCCTCGTACGCTCTTAAAAGCATGCATGGACGTCCCTCAAGTGTGTATCTCTCTACTTGAGTGTTCTTCCTATCTCATTCTCACCATGCCACGCACGCACGCCGTTAATTTTATTTTATCCTCTTTCAATTTTAATAACTAAAGAGAGAAAAAGAAAATTCTCCATAAAAACTTTCTTGTATATTTTTAAATTACAAATTTTAAATTTATACTTATTTCCTAATTTAATCTAATGATTTAAAATTTTTAATGATCATAAATTTGTTAAATTTTTATAAAATTATATTAAGATATTGTGTCAAAAATTTATATTAAAATATTTTAATCCTCTTAAAAAAATAATTTTTCTTAATATTTTCAAAACTCATAAAAAATCTGTATTAATAGATTCGAATCATTCGATCAAATTAATACTAACCGATAAAGAAGAAATAGCAAACAGTTCGATACCTACTATTATCATATTATATAAAGTCTCTATATTAACAAATAGTAATAGAATTCATTAATAACTTTTTGAAAATATAATAAAATAATGATTTTTTAAAAATTTGCTTTTTGTCTCGTATTAAACTAAAAATTATTTTTAAATAATATATCTCTTTTTAAATAATAGTTTTTAAATTCATTAAATGGCCAAAAGCTATGATATTGTCACGACTCGGAATCTCTCGTACAGAAATCCCAGGGGTGACTGTGTAAATGAAATGAAATAAAATGAAAATCATGCAAGTTTTATATAATTTATAAATAAAACATAAATTTAATAAAATATTCATAAATATTTTACATAATGTTTCAAAATACATAATGCAAATGATGGTTCAATTCTATATTTCCCGGAAGTCTCTAAGTGAGTTCCGGAACATTTCCGCTCGATGTCTGACCCTGATCTCTGGTACCTGTGGAAGGAGAAGGGGTGAGTAAACATAACCTAGTAGGAAATCTCACAACATACTCAAAACTATAACATTTTAATTGAAAGTACATAATAGATAACCTGTGGCCAGTCTCAAATGATAGATTTATCATTATAGTGTTTCCCTTAAATCCTGTATCAGACAGGTCAAAATGAGGTCTAACACTAGTCTCACAATACATTAATTACCACTCTGTCAATCTCCGTATTCACACAGAATACATCATATTCTCATATCCAATAACATAAACGCGGACACATCTAAGGCCTACCACTGTTGGAGACACAAGTGCTTCCCCTTAGGTCCCCTAATATATACCACAATATCTAATGTGTTAACGTTTATGTAAACACCCATACAATGGCTTAAAGCCTCCAATCCGCACACTATCTCACGTATACATTCACAGTTACGCGTGCTCTCAACCATAAACAATAATTATCCAAAATCCATTACGCGAACGTGAATCTCATGCTAAACCACTCACGGAAGCCTAACAACCAAAATCCATAAATCTCATGTGACCCAAAATAATACTATGCGCAATTACGTCACATTTCTATTCCCTAACGTGAATACGCGATAAATCTCTATAAATATCATATACAATCCTCATATGAGTCTCAATCCATCAATATCAAGCAAAAATGGGTTAAATCCATAAAACCTTAACCCACATTCAAGAAATAAACCAATTAAAACGGAATAAAGATGAGTAGAAGAGGATTCCCTACCATGGATTGTTGATACGTGTAAGATGGAATCTTTCTCTCTCTTCTTTCTCTCTCCTTCTCTTCCTCTTCTTTTCTTCTTTCTCCTTTCTTTTCTTTTCTTCTTCTCTTTTCTTCTTCTTCCGTGTCTGTCGCGCGAACCAAAAGGGGAGGGGGCTGGGTTTTTATAAAATTTTAGGGTTTTGGGACACGCTCGTCATTTCTCAATTTGTTAATTCGCGAAATCCCGTTTCGGCGCTGGGACGTAGAATCGATTTCACGCCTTGGCGTGGAATGGGTTTCACGTCCCGATGCCAACTCTCTGTTTGGCGCACAGTAATTTTGGATTCATCCATTAATCAACCCTATTCAACACACACAAATATTCCCATTGACATTTATACATATACAACAATCTTGTAGCTATATATATATACTTACTTTTAATATCAATTTAGTCCCATTTTCGAGAAAAGTTTGTACATACCCTTCCATACATATTCATTCGTATAAAACTGATCTATACCAATAATAGGTACATATGCAGAAAAATTTTCTGGTACTATTTTGAAATTTTTTACTATACCAAATTTTTGGAATGTCACGGATATTATGCTACTTTAGCAAGATAATGGAATGAAAAATAATAAATAAAAATTATATACTTTTAAAACTAAATAAATCCACCTATAAAATGCTTTAATTATTATCATGTAAAAAAAATATCTGATTCATGGTCGGTGGCTACAATGCTATACTTTTTACTAGAAAAAATAAGTGAAATTAGAGCTTGATTCATTAAAGCGAGTCAGAGAGATGCGTGAGAGTTCAAAGTTAAATGTTATGGGTAGAGTTACTACACCTTAGATTCTTGGTCTTGTAAATTGCAATAATTCTTTTTTTTTTTTATTAAAAAAAAAATGGAACAAGCCACGTACACGCAGTCGTTGTGTTGTGTATAGCCTTTCTTTGAATTTCTGAGTTCTGACCTAAAAGCAAAAAAGCACTTTTGAAGGGTTTAATGCGTGATTATCACTTTGGTGGGCGTGCCCTTCTTCCATGCTCCGCTTGGCGGCTTGGTTCAGCGGCTTAATTGTCTGTCTCGGGCTTTGTCCTGAGAGATGTTCTTCTGAAACCAGATACAAGACATTCATGGTAAGCTCATTTACTATCAATATCAAGTTGGCCCATACATTTTATTGAGTTAAAATTTTATAAAAAATCTCTTGAATTCACTGAATTTACAGTGAATTAATTATTAAAATATAAGTATAAATTAAAAAAAAATTATTCAGTGGACATGATTTAAGAGAATTTTTTTTAATGAAATTCAGATTTGTGTGTGAGTTGAGGAGAGAGGACTATAAAATAAAATTAAATTCAAGTCAACGTTTTCAGAAACAAAAAGGAATACTTTGTATAACAAGTAAATGGTAGCCAAATGTCAAAAATAGGTTGAATTTTGGTAGATTATCACTAAAATTCAATGTTTACATCATTTTATAGTTAAAATGTTTGAATATATTCTTATAATAAATTATTTTTTGAATAGTAATATGTTTTTATAAATACGTTAGAACTATAAATAATAAATTATATAAGCAGCTTGTATATATAAAATTATTTAAAAAAGATTCAAAAGATAACCAAATTGTGATTTTTTTTTTAAATAAAAAATTCTTATAAAATTTAACCAATTTCTTATCTAAATATCAAATTTACCTTTCATTTTATAAATTTTGAAGTAATAATTGATAGCTCTAAACATAATTTCATATATACCTTATTATTTCATAAATTATATCAATAAACATCGCTAATAAATTTATAATATTATTGAATTGTCGAGCAACCAATCTAATAGTTAAACATCTTACTCTTTAGATGGACGCTTAATTAGCTAAAATTATATATATGGTTGTTTCTCAAATCTAAATTTGGTTATTTTGATGTTTTTTTTTTTTTCATATATACCATTGTTTTTATTTTACTATTTAGAGGTATTTATTTAACAGTAAAAAATCCTTAAAGATATCATGAAAAATATATTAATAAAAGAAAAAAGATTTGTAGTAAAACAATAGGGGTAACAATATGGGTATGGATCGGGCCATTGAATAAATTTTTTTAAACAAGATTTAGAGAAAAAGATGACACGTGAGCAAGAGCAATAATGAAGGATGATGAAGTGGCAGTGGTGGTGGGATAAGGTAGTTAATTTTCTGGTTGCTTCGAAAGCCAACGAGGGCCGGCTCAGCCTTGCCCATTTGATAGTTTTAGTGGAAGACATGTCGGTAACGATCCTTACATGTATACTGTTTACCTACCCCTCGATGTGACCATCTTCTCCTTTTTATTTTATTTTAATATATGGTAAAGTACCAAGGGCTCCACTGAGGTTTGACAACACTTCGAGGACCTCCCCTAGATTATAACTACATTTTTTTTATATGCTTTTGTAATATAATTTGATTATTTCTATAAAGTTATAATTGAAAGATTATTAATGATAATTTACAAAGTTAACCAGATTTTAAGGAAATATTTACAATTTTATCAATTTAGTGTGTTTTCTTGTTATTTATGAAACCTCGAGGGAGATTGAAATTATAGAGAAAAAAAAAAAAAAAAAACTTGAGGTATCCAACCAAATAAAAGAATAATAAAAAAAAAAGAAACAAAATCAAAACGTGTGGCACTAGAAGTGGACGTAGGGCCTTCTATTCAACTACTTGGATCTTACCCAACTCTCAGTGTCAGCAGCCTTTGAAATTGGACTGCTTTTCTCAATTTTTTGCCCTTCCTCGTCTTTGCTGGTATTCATTTTCAAATCAAATAAGGGTAACATTATTAACCAAATAGATAGTGGATGGTAATATATATTATTTATTTATTATTTGATTATTTTATTAGTCTCTTTCCATTTTTACAAAGAACGATTGCAGTGATGATTAATAGTAATACCAAGATCAAAATTATGAGAAATGCCTCCGTTCTAGCTATACAAAAGCCATCATCTTTGATTTTAAAATTGAGTACAATTTATTAGTCAAACTCTGTGATTGATTTAGTGAAGTAATATATTGGAAGGTGATGATAGAAATTATAAAAGAAGAATATTTCATTTTAACTTTGTTTTGAAAGGGTGAAAAAATATTTAATGAATTCGTATAGCAGCGATGATATAAAAGAAATTAAAGCGGATTTACCAACAAGAATTTATAATGTTTATGGAAAGAGAATATGACAATAAGATTCTAATTATTAATTTTCTTTTGACAATTTTACCCAGATCAGTGGATTTGTTGTTTAAATGTTTTTGTGGTTAGATATCGTCTGAATGACTTCATCTGATAGCTCTAGACGATAGTTCTTCACTTGCATTTCATGGCGAGTTTTCCGGCTATGCTACCTGAAAATCAAATAGAATATTTGGTGTTGTATTTGTTGTGACTTGTGAGGAATTGAACAAGCTAACGTGTTAATTTTCTGTTCATCTAGGAGATGGCAAAGTTATTAATCTTCTCTGATGTTGATAGAATTTGGTTACGATCTTTCTCCCATCTGGGTTTGTATGTTCATCTCCATGGGCATCATGGTATATGTACATGTGAAATTATGGCAATCAATTAGAGTTAGGAAATGAATTTTCTTCAGAATCCTTATTATATTCTATTTACCCTTTTA
>JANLJB010030705.1:0-30129 GCA_026212285.1 Bursera cuneata | reverse complement strand
TCAACAACAAAAATGAGTAACAGAACAGGTCTCTAATTTGTCTGATGCTCAGAGAAAAATTAGAGTTTACTAAAATTGACAAGTGAGATTAGCTCACAACAAGGTCCATCTTGACAAGAAATCTTAGAAAGCATGAAGAAAATACAATCCTGATGCAAAATACAAATTGACAAGGTTCAATACGGCTGGATCCATAGCGGAGGATAGAATACAAACCCTAGAACGGTAAGAAACTTAATGATTCCAAGCAATGAAACATCGGTTGTTGATATTGTACGAGTGAAAAACTCATGATACTGCTACTCAATTTCAAAACTACCAAACAAGGCTTGCAGTTTGTGGAAAGTTTTAAAGACAATAACTAAAAGTACACATAGATATAACCCAATGTAACAACATTTCAGTTTTCAAACCTCATGTATAAGGATTAACTGGATGCAGCACTGCAGGTATTAATACCATCCTTGCAGTCATTTGTGAGATCATTGAAAGTTTCAATCTGCTTTTTCCCTCTCAAGAATACTTCTGTATCAACAGAGGCCCTCATGTAACCATCGAATTCAACAGCAATCCCTTTGTTTAGCTTTGTCGTCTCAGAATACCACTCACTGTTCTCATCCCAAAG
This sequence comes from Bursera cuneata, assembly GCA_026212285.1. Classification (NCBI taxonomy): domain Eukaryota; kingdom Viridiplantae; phylum Streptophyta; class Magnoliopsida; order Sapindales; family Burseraceae; genus Bursera; species Bursera cuneata. The sequence continues at coordinate 29,504 of JANLJB010030705.1, read as the reverse complement.
ATCCTTGTACTCATCAAGAAAATGAGTGGTATACCTGTCTTTCAAAGGGTCAAAGAAGGATGTTTCAGGTTCATTTGTTGCAATATAGACGTTTCTTCCATCTTCTATCTTGTCTGCCAAGGTTGAGATAAGTGCATCAGGAGAAGTATCTGCAGCAAGGTTAGGCCAGAGCTCCTTGTTCCGAGCTTTCTCCCCTCTCTCTATGTGAACCGAGTCATAATCCCAGTTCAACCTCGATGCAATAGCAGACACTATGTCCATTAACCTTCTTGATTTCCAAAGCAGATGCCATGGCCTTTGAACGACAGATTCTGTCTCTCCCTCACACACCCTATACCAGTAATTATCTGGCTCAACATTTCCAAACTTCCTCATAATCAAAGAATCCTTCACCTCAGCAAGCTTCATGGGCGTGACCCGGACATCCTCCACAAGAAAAAGACTCAACCTATCTCTCTTGTGCCACTTACCCCAATCTGACCAAAACTGATCCTTGTCCAACACTGAGGCTGCCTCCTTCAAATGCTCAAAGTCAAAGTAGAACCTGAAGTCTTTCCCTTCCTCATCTTGATTTGATGAAGTATACATGGAGTTCAAACAAATACTCAAATCCATAACCAATGTTCGGTTCAAATACTGTGCTTCACCCAAAGCACACAAAAAACTCCACAAGTAATGATTCATGCTTTTGCACCTATCCCCACCATCCGTATAAATCAAGTACTTCCCGCGACTAAATGACTTCTCTGATTCAACCACAGGAAGTGAATCATTAACAGCTTCCCCAACAACCAGCAAACCTGAATTGTCCTTTGTTGGTGTCTTCTCAAACCCAGGCCTCTTCTTCTTCTTCCTCGCATTCACACCTGAATGATATTCCCCAACACTCACCACACTAAGAGTACAATTCTCCCTAGCAATCACAAACCGCCTATAATCTTTATAAAATGCAGCTGTCTTCCCTTCCTTAGGCCTAAACCGCCATGCCATATCACAATTATTATCACCATCCCCACGAACAGCCTTCCCAAACCGGTAAAAATGTATGTCCTTAAAATGCTCTATCGCCTTTTTCATCAATAAATGAAACACTTCCGGGTCAGTACAATCAATAGGACTATCCGCGTTTCCCTCACAATTATTCCCCGTTTCAACAGCTACATTGTTGTCGGAGTTCTCATTTTCCACATCAGTTATATTAATAAACGTGGAAACCACGGTTTGGTTTGGGGCCATGAAATCCTCCCCAGTCTTAACAACAGTGTTATCAGATTGAAAAGTGGCATTCGATGTTGATGTCAAAAATGTGGTGATCTTCGTTGATGGGTGAAAAAGTGGGTCCTCAGGTTCATACGTGGCAGCAATGATAGTGAAGATTAACACGCCAAGCACAAACATAGTAAAGCAAAGATTGCCTATCATGGCCAGTGCATTCTGGCCTAAATTTTCCGGCCTAAAACTTGCAGTTCTTGATAGTACAGACCGACCCACCATTTTTTCTGAACCAGACCTTCTGCCCTCAACCAAATCTAGCTACTACAACTAAAATAAATAATACCCAGATAACAAAATTATAAAAATAAAAAATAAAAAATTTTGAATTTTTAGATCTGGGTTTTCCAGATCTTGATACAGACAAGACAAGACAGAAGAACAAATATGACAGTCAAATGAATGAAGATCTGACGCTACAACTACAAGTTGATTCAAAGACTTAAGAAACAGACAGACTAGTTCAAAGGCTTCAATTTCACTTACCTTACCAAGATGAATCAAATCAAACACATCTCTCTCATGCTCTAGTGGGATAGTAGATTTCACACACTTGACTGATGGATAGTCAAGACAAGCGAAAGACGATGATAATCAAACTGTAAAGGAGGTTGTTAGAGTGAACATGGAGTATATGGACTGCGATGGATACACGTGGACCGCGTGCTACGTGGAAGGTGGGGATCTGGCGTTATGGGGTTGATGAAACTGTAGAGTGTTTTTGTAGTGAAAGACCGCTGCTTTGCATTTACAGATTCACCGACAGTGGCAAAGATGTAATTAAATGATAATATTAAAGCAGATCTCTGTTTTTCCTTTCTTAATAATTATTTTATGATTGAATTGGATTTTCTGAGTTGGAGGAAGCATCAAGAGGACATAGAGAACATGACAAAAGACCTATACAATGACATGGAACGCCGCCGTGTTTTTGTGTTATAAGAAACTATATTTTTTTAAATGAAATTTGATGTGACGAACACAAAAATAAATAAATAAAAGAAACATTAGATCCAATAATTTCCTAAAAACTTCTTAATCTTATAATTATCGCAGTTAATCTGAATTAATTTAGTTAATGATAGATCTTATAAAAGATAAATTCATATTGCCAAGATTTTTGTGAAAAAAAGAACCCCTTTTTCATTTAGTTTTCCGCCTTGGAAGTTTCTCTTTACTTGGATATAACAGGGTCATAACACAAAATATTCATAGAAAGTAAATAGCATAGGTGCTTGCTTTTTTGGATTGACCATAAAAATGAGCAGGCAGAGACATATTGTGGAAGAGGGACCCCAAGCTGCGAGCCTTTGTGATTCTTATTTACTTCTGTACTGCGCAAAGAAAGACAATGATGTCCACACTCCACAAGAGGCAGACACAAGAACATCTCCACACAATTGTTTGGGTGACTGCACAAGACAATCCATTAACAAGAAATTCATGTAACTTGATGACACTTTCCAGTTTCCATTCATGTCCTAGTATCACAACATGCTGCTAAGATGAAATGTGTTCCCAACCTGGAAAATGACAACGAGTAATTGTCAGCTATACGATCACCACAACCTTACATATGTGCCGCCTTTTCCTACAAAATTTGTGATCAGAAGAAATGTACATTTGTGTAGCCTGGAGGAATTTTAATATATACATGTTCAAGGCTAAGATATACAACACCACCATGAGGAATGTGTAGACATTCTAAAGTAATTTAGATCAACATTCACTCTATGCATTCTCAGTCTCTTTGGCCGTGTGGTGATCCAGAAAGGGTACAAGAGGTTTAACTGGTCAAACAAGACTATATATCAAATTGAAAGTCTGTATCATTTTTCTTGTAAGCTTCCTTCCTGAGGCCAAAAGGATCAATCACGTTGATGGAATCTTGGATGGGGTAGAAGATGCAGCCCTTCGCTGGATGCGTGTCATACTGAGCTCCATACTTCTTTGGACCATGTCCTGTAGCAGCCTCTTAGCAGTTTCAGCTGCCTTTTCTGTGCCATCAACTCTCGTAGCAATGTCATAAACAATTTTCTCCAAAACTGAGGAACTCAGTCTCTTTTCCTGAGGAGTATCCCTGAGTAAGTCTAAGAGTGTCCGAGCTCTTTCTTGGGCCTCAAAGGTTCCCTCTACAGTCAGTCGCAGAAGCCCAGGGATTGCTCCTTCATTAAGAATGAGTTTTCGGTACTTATCCCGGCAACTCTGGCATAAAGAGAGCAGAGCTCCCACCGCATGTTCTGTGCTGACAAGGGATCCATCTTCAACAGTCTCTACTAGGGTTAAAATCCCATCATCTGAATTTGTGATGGCTGTTTGTCCTTCTTCAGAGTTTGAAAGGATTTCAAGTAATGCTGTAGCTTTCTCAGCAAACTTTGAGTACTTCTTGCACTCTTTAAGGAGGCTAATTAGGGGGGGAACGGCTGTAGCATCTAGGATTGGACTGGAGTTCTCTGTGCAAGAGGAGAGATAGTGTAGGGCGGTGACTGCATCAACTCTTCCTTGAACACTTCCAGAGTGGAGAATCTGTACTAGAAGAGGAGCAGCTCCTGAAGCTGCAATGGCTGGCTTGTTTGGAGCAGCAGCTGAGAGAGTTAAGATTGCTGCAGCAGCCAATTCCCGTAAACTACCATTTTGGAACTTAAGAAGCTCTATAAGTGGGGGGATGGCACCAGCTGACACTATCTTAACCTTGTTTCTGATAATCAGGAAAAGAAGCAGAATAAATGAGATAATATAACAAGAGCGCCAAAGTGCAATCAACTAAAGGGGAAAAGAGTGAGGACAATCACAAAACATAGACAATTGCAAAACTCTCACAGGAAATAACATCAATTGAGCGACTAAATACAGGGAATGTTCACACAATAGAAGTAGATTTACCGTCCTTGTAGACAGCCCATCACATAATCAACTCAAAAACAATCTCCAATTAGAATTTTATAGAAACGGAAAGGAAAGGTACTTCTAGACATGAAGAATTCAACTTCCTGGTAACCAATATCTTCATTTTGACAATCCCATCGAAACCCCTAAATTCTATCTCCACAAACAGTCCAAAAACCTCCCAAAGATGGCAAAGAACAAAATAGCAATTCTGGCAATTTCCTCTATTTGAATCAGAGAGGTCCGAAATTTTCCATCAAACAAAACCTATTATAGCTAACTAGGTTTCTATCTTTTTCGCTTCAAATTCCCTTTTCATTCTTGCTACCCAGAAACTCAATTGCAGGAAACAAAATCTCTAATTTCATTATTCTTCCTCTTTCACCTCTGTTCTGTCATTTCTCCTATTGTTCAATGTTCATTTCTTCTTCCAAACTCTTTTCAAATGAAACAAAATCAACGAACAAAATTTCAAGTGTAAACATTATCCTTACCCTCTATCGATTAAATCCTCAACAAACTTATCTATTGAAGATATAATTGCACATCAAGCAGCCATCTTGAAACATTAACAGAGCAAACATGTACATATACAAAAGACAGAGAGAGACAGACCGTTCATCTCTAACGGCAAGGTTGAGGAGGGCAAGGAGAGAGGCTTCACAGGCATCAAGATTAGGAGAGACAAGCATCAAAACCAAGGGTTGAATAACCCCAGCAGCTGCAAACTTTGATCTTGTCTTAGCAGATGATTTCTTCACCACTTTTCTTATGTGTCTTGCTGCTTCTATTTGGGTCTGGAGATCTCCGTTTAGAAGCTTATCTGACAAGTCCTGAATCAGGGTTTCCTTCCTTTGGTTCCAGGCTTCCTCTTCTTGGTCTGTTGATGTTGTTGTTGTTGTTGGGGATGTTGCAGACGCTGTGACTGTGTTCTCTTCTTCATGTCCCATCTCCTCTCTTTTACTCTATCTGTGTCTGAAGGGTTTCTTCTCTTTTAATGTGTTAATGATTATATCGAGTTTGGGTCCTGTCTGAAAGCCCAAACAAACACTACCAAACAAAAGTAGACCAAAAACCCAGAAAAAGTTTTTTGACAAAAAAATTGCTTCTCTCTCTTGTAAATAATAATTTTGCCCTCAAATAGATTATATCCCTTCTACCACCATGTAATACATCCATATATGTACTCCTAACGTGGTATAAATACAACACCTCAGCATAATAACATGATAAATAAATATCCTTTAAGTCAATCCAGGATTGAATGATAATGTTTTGAGATTTAAGTAGAGATAGAACAACTAATTCATCAGTAAAAACAAATTATAATGTTATCTCGCATAGATCTTTTTTCTAATTATTATTTGGAATATTAAAAGTGTTAATATTTTATATGAATATCAACCGAAGATTGCATAAAGAGAAAGACATAAGAGGTTTATAAGGGAGAGGGATTTTATTTTACAGTTAATAACATTATTATATTGTTGTCTGTTAATGAGAGATAACATCAAGATATTCCCAGGATTAAAGCATTAACGGTTACCCCAGAAGTTTGGTGAGTTACTAAACAATGACCTGAAAATAAACAGAAAAGGACTTCAACAGCCCCAACTTGACATAAGCTGACATATATAAACGAAATGAAGGAAATTAAATCTCTCGACTTATACATTTGATGATTGCTGAATTGTATATTAATCCAAAAGAAATGTCGTTATTGGAGTAGGAGATCAGTAGTGAGTAAGATTGTAAAGAGGTTGCATAACCATAACATCATTCATCTGTCCTTTCGTTGATTGCTGCAAGTGAGGGTTGCCATGTCGGAGTAGTATTTCGAGCCCTCCTCCGTTCATGAGACTCAGAATTCAACCTCTTCTCGGGTTTGTTGTCCTCCTCTTTATGTGAAGTACCCCCTTTTTTCTTGTTCTTGACTTCAATGCCAACGAATGTTACATGTTTTCTAGTAGCAGTTTTCTTTCTAAACCCGGCGCTGAAGGAATCACTAACTTCACTTTGTTGGCAAAACGACTTGCAAGAAAATTCATCCTTATTGGAAACCACATCAACTGAAAAATCAATACTGGAAAACTTTGACATAAAGGAGCTGAGAGAAGCTTCTCTATCAGGCCTTTTGATCCTTCTCCGGAGCTTCTTCACAGTCCGACGTGGGACAAGAAAGAACTTCTCACCAGGGGTGAGGATTTCATCTGGCCGCACCACTGAGTCCCATGGCTGCCTAAAAACTTCAGGCCTAGCCAGGATGAAAGCAGGGTGCTTCTCCAGGATTTTAACAGCAGGAGTTGCCATGTAATAAAACTCAACACGTCCACCAGCATGGACAATTTTCAACACAGAAGAGGTCTTCGGTTGAACTGGAGAAGAGGCTGCTGGCTTACGGAGCACACTGCGAGAGACAGGAGTTAATTTATGGACATTGAGGAGTTTGTGCAGCATGTTGAGCTGTTGACTGCTGAGACAACGGTTTCTTTGGCAGTAAGTAGAATTCTCATATATAGTCCAGAACTTCGACGGAACCAAGAGGGCACAAGGCTAATCGAATTTGGCCGACTTGAGTCAAATTAAGGTTAAGGAATATCACTGTAATATGATAACATTGATACAAGATTACTACGGGGTCTCCGCAGCTAACCGTGTTTTTGTTGTTTTGCTTATGTTGGGATATAATCGTTCTCATAATCGGCCGCCAAGACAACCACAGTAAAACAATCTAGACAAGGGTGAAGGATCCAGGGCACAAATCTCAAAACTACTGGGAATATGCATAATTGTCAGATATTAACTGTGCACATATCACCATCCTGCCAATCACTCCACGAAGGGCAGAAAACTAGGCCTACAGAATGACCGAACATGTGAACAATTTACAATGAAGCGAAATATCAAACAAAAACCACAAACTCAAAATTTTAATGAATTGGAACTCCACAATCTCTGATATCAGCATCAGTTCTTTTAAGGCCAAAATGGTTAATATTCGCACCAATAACTTTTCCCCACAATCCCTATACCTATGAGAAGCATTTACTTATTATAAATCAGTCAACTGAAACAATTGAAACGTTCCCTTTTGATTTACCAATTACAACAATTCAGTACATCCTTTTCTTGCTATCAAAATTCACTTTACAGGTAAGACAGCGGAATAAGAAGAAAAAGGAACGGAAAATTTCTCCAACCTATATCTTACCTTCCAGAGCCCTATAAACCTCAAATATAAAAGGGGAAAAGAATGGAAAAGATTCTCACCACTCAACAGTAAATTCTAGTAGAGTTAAAAAAGTTTCAGAAAAAGGAGAAAAAAGATTGAAACTATGAAATGGAAAATTGGCAACACCATATAGCAGCAAGAAACCTGCACATGCCTACCTTGACTAACTTAAAATGGTCAACATCAGTTACAGGCGAACAGCACCTTTTATGTCCTCAACCCAAGCAACCAGAAGATACTACTGGCTAATTTTTTTTTTTCAAGCCTCCTTTCTTAGATTTACACTCTCAAATCCAGCCAGTTTAATACCTTCTCGATGTTTTCCACCATCCAAACTCGTTAGAGTTCCCAAAAATATTCCAAGATTGGACTTGAATTTCTTGTTTTCTGGTTTACAGAAGGAAAATGCCTATCCCTGTTTCAGTAATTACTGGGCCAGTTGATCTGTGCATGCTGAGGTTGCTGATAAACACTTGCTGCGGGTCCCCCAATATCAACAGCTCCAGCCATTGTCTGAGATTGTTGTAGAAGTGGGTGTACAGTTGCTGCCGTTACTGCTTGTGCAGGGTGATAGATACCAGTAAACGTCCCATGACCAGCCTGTGTTGGACCAAAAGTTACATGCTGACCCTGAGGAGGAAGATTGTAAAATGAACTTGCTGTCAAGCTGGAGATCTCTCGGCTAGGCGCAGCTATCCACACAGCAGAACCTTCACTCTGCAGAAAGACAATCGATTCATCACCATAAATGGAAAAATAAATAAAATCAAACAAAAAAGATAAGTTAGCAAATACAGAAGAATGGAAGAAAAAAGAGGAAAAAACAAGCAACCTGTTGTCCAGTGATGTAGACATTATTTTCCTTGAACTGGGATGTGCCAAGATCCTCATTGGCAGTTGAATTTCCAGCTGTTGCAGCAGAACTAGGAGTATAACCAGCTGGGGAGGAGCCATACGTCCCATAGCCACTTGGCATTCCAATATGAGTTGAGTTTCCTGTATTAGCTCCAGGTTTGTACTGCGGAAGTGAAAATTTGGCACCTGGAGCAGTCGCTGCCTGTGGAGCCGGATACACACTTCCAGCTTGAGGTTGTTGAGGAAATGCACCATTGCTCAAGAATTGGTGAATGGCTGGAGGAGGAACATAGAATGGAGAGAAATAGTGGCCATATGGAATGTAGTTTGGAGGATAATGCGATATATGCACTCCAGTTGGAGGTCGAAAAACAGGAACTGGTTGCTGAGTCACAGCTATAGAATTTTGCATGAGCCCAGCAGCTTGAGTCACCTGTGGAGTTGGACCTGCTGTAGACAGAACTAAAGAGTTGCCACCCTACATACAGAAACATACAAGCATCAGAATTCAGCTGATGATCACAAGAGTATGTTCATGGAAGATTGAAACTATGCCCCAAAAATTCTAAAAAGATCCAGCTAACAAACAGTACTCTGAATAGCCTCTTCAAGAAATAATATTAATTCAGAAATAAACAACAAACCCGTAAGGAACTTTTCTCTTGGTGAAAATCATTGAAGTTCGTAGATAGTACAAACCTCTTGAGGAGACTGAGAAGTCTGAGGTGGCAATACCGCAACATTCCCATTGTATTTGGAGGGAACTCCTGCTGAAGGAAATGGCGAAACACGACCATCAGCATCAGCACCAGACCGATAGAATTGCGCGTAATAACTTGCTGGATCAAACGGTTGTTGGACCTATTTAAAGAGGAACAAGGTTTAAAAGCCAAAAACAGAGCCAAATGACAATCAATCATGACATATAAGTTGCTTTAGATAAAATCAGCACCATGAAAATCATATCATTATATAAGGGGTCAAAATTCAAGACAAATTTATTTTTAAGAAATATCTTATACCTTATTCAAAATTTAAAATAATTAGATGGATGGTAAAAAACTGCTGCTAATAAAAATTTACACAAATAGACAATACCTAGATCAACCCAAACCACTAAATAGCAGAAATTGGAAGGCTTACTACAAAGCTTGGAAGCCGAGAAACATCACGTGCTTGGGACTCGGAGTTTTCAAATGGTGCAAACTGACTCCCTAACATAGGAGGCACAAAACCAAAACTGTAGTTCGGAGAAGTATGAACCACTGAGTATTGTTGGCCTCCTGACAGCAATGCAGTCTCCTGCTTGGATTCATGATACTCTGGAGCAGCACTAGTTGAAACATCACCGTCACCTGACAAATTTTCAGGTACATTCGTAGGTGATTGTGGATGATCATGATAATCTCCTACGTCAGTTGTTGCCAACGTGTTCTGATTGCTGGATTGAATTTAAAAATGTTAACTACTTTTTTTTTTTTTTTTTTTTTGAGAAACAGNTGTTGCCAACGTGTTCTGATTGCTGGATTTAATTTAAAAATTTTAACTACTTTTTTTTTTTTTTTTTTTTTTGAGAAACAGAGACTATCATTAGAAGAAAAGAATAATTAGAAAAGAGTTACACAATTTGTCCAGAAAAAGTAGGAAACAACTAAAGGCTCACAAAGAGATCTATACTGTACAGGCTGGACAACCAACAACAAAAAGCTATGGACTCAAAACATTAATTCCAATCACACAAAATTATGCCAAAAAATTCATGCTAATTTAATTGAAAAAGAAAAAAGTATGTTGAAAAGATTTTGAGACTGATACCTAAAGAGAAGTACACAAACAGTAAAACATGAGTTTTAAAAAATTGTTAAATGACCGTACTAGAATTGCATAGTACAAAGATTATTGTAGCTGCATTGATATGCTGAAATATTTACCATAACTGACATGAAAAGAAAGGACCAACTCTCGCAGGTTGTTTCTCACAGTTGTAAATATCGAAATTTAATGGCTTATTTCAACAGTGGGTCAAATAGGAAAAAAATAAAAAATAAATAAAAATAACTCCATTAGGACCATTACATCCTCATGAACAATTTTAACTTTACAGCAAAAACAACATCGTAGTGGTTAGACAAACATGCTTCACTAATCTAAGGTGAGAATCATTCTTCTATAACACAAGAAACTAAAACCTTGTAGTGATCTACACAGCCTATGAAGCTTGCCCATTAACCAAAATATTATTAGGGAAAATTAAGGCTTTCCTCAAGATCTAAAAATAGATACATACGGTTCCGTAAAAACCAGATAATTATAACTACCATTATATTAATCACGAGATTCAAGAACTGCAGTAAATATCATGACCACCACAGATGATACAGTTACTACAAGCATGACGCAGGGTGTAACTTATTCTTCCTAGATAAGAGGGAAGCAAAATTACGATATTCCTTTTTCCATCCTAAACAAGAACTCCATGTTACAAACCTTGCAGCCTGTTGTTCCTCCACAGTTTCTTCAACAACCTGAGAAGTTTCGGACACAGGCGTAGAGCTCTTGTCACTCTCTGGACTGCCGACATAATTTGAAGTTACTCCAAAACTAGCATCAAAACTTCCAAAACTCAATTTCGTTCTTTCAGATTCAGGGACATGGATATGGTTTGGAATTATAACATGTTGACGTTGCGGAAGATGCAACTCCCCTAACTTCTTCTGCAGTTTTGAAGTTGCTTCTTCTGAATCAAGAACGCTTGACACAGGTTGTGACAGGGAACTAGCTTCTACTAAAACAGCAGAAACCTCAGACGTACCACCTGTTCCAGGCCCTTGAGTAGTATTCGGGTTTGTGGGCTTCGGTTTCCACTCCTTATTAGAACCAACTGTTGCAGAGAACATCATTAATTACTGAATAAATCTAGCTATCAATCAATTGTTAGTAACAATATGTAAAAATTCATATCAAGGAAATATGTTTTTCCAATATTCTATTCCAACCTTCAGATAATGAGTTCTTAATCCTCATATTCTGCAAAACTAACCCTATTCCTCAACCAAAACAAAAGGTCTCGACTTTACATTCTAACTTACAAATCTACCACCTATCAAAATTGGGAGACATATATGACGATCAATCAACTGATATTTCAATATAATGCTAAGAGAAACCCATGTGAACCATTAAAAACTTCAAGCAACACCTCCAAATTTTATGAAACAAGATTTTTGATATTCAATATTGTCCAAAATAATACCTTTCTGCGGACCAATTATTTCTTGAGACCGGTTACTGAAATTAGATGGAGGTCGACTAACTGAAGAGGCACTCTGGATTGACATAGATGACGGTTGGGAAGACTCAGTTAGCTGATTTTTCGTGAGACCTTGGGATTTGCTAGGCCTCTTTCCTTGTGTAAATGAGCTACCAATCTCAGAAGCTGCTATCAATCATGAATAAGAGCTCATCAAAACTGATCATATCACTAGAGAAAAAATATCACACCAATTGAAAATTGTGAAACCCTCACCAGCAGTTAACTTGTTCTCTGCATGAATATTTGGTTCAGTAGGAGTTCGATGACTCCCCACTTCACGTTTGATAGTACCCACTGCACCAGGGAGCCTTGAATCAATAGAAGGCACTAATACAGGATCCGAAGATGAGAAACAGAGGGTTGATGAATTCGAGCTTGGAGCAGGCTGTCCATGGGTTGGCCCAGAGCCCAATGCAATGGGGGGATTCTTTTTTGCAGCAACAGGAGAGTGTGCAGTCCCCAACTTATTAACGCTAACAGTTGATGGACTCACTTCAGTTTGATTTATGCCAGTTCCTGCTGGTAAATCAGACGCATGCACAACACTATAGCTTCCAGAAGCTGCCACATTAGGACCATTGACTACAACAGCTACAGAGCTGCAAACATAGTTAGAAATGAAAGTTGCAACGTCATGTAATTTAGAAGCTTTCTTGTAGGAGCATAACACTTGGGAAATTGGAATTGCAAAAGAAAGTCAAACTTTAGTCAGTAAATACCTTGCTGCTGGAGTTGTTTCTTTAATTTTTGTTTCCTGGGAGGTTGGCAAGGATGGACCAACACCCTTGTCTGCAGCTTGACTGGTTCCATTGTCCCTCCCAGAACCAGAATTCTTACCACCACCAGCATCTGACATGCAGAACACATGAGAAAATTAGCTCTGATATCCAATTTGTTCCAGCAATGCAATAAATTATGTCATAGTGAACTTTAGTTGAGCAACCAAACCAATATTTTTAAATAATCAAACATCCTAACCAAGATAGTAGCCAAGAAAATGATGACTGCAACAAGATCAACTGAGGACTACCAAAGGCACAGGTAGAAAACAGGTTTAAATAAAACTCCGCAATATCTCCTTAGACAAAAGGAAAACTCATTTGGACTGAACTGCGAAAGGTGGTAGATTTTGACCTGTTACTAGATAAGTGGCATGCATCTACTGATAGCAATCAAATCCAAGTAAATGCAACAATATAACTAAAAGCAAGTATAGTGCAGTCCAGCCATGACAATTAAAAACAGTTTTAATCATTGTTTACCATGTGATGTGTAACGAGGCGCAAAATTAGCCCGGCCACCCCTGCTCCCTCTCCCCTGTGAGCCAGGTCTCCATCGAGCCTCTGCAGGATCTCTGATGTTCACATTCTGTAACATAAAATTAAATAAATTAATTAATGAATTTACATCAATATTAAAGCTGCATTCTGAATCTGAAGAAGAAAAATAACAATTACTCGTAACGTTCTCCACGCACTCATAAATCTTGCAAACCCATATAAAAGATTAACGCACGCACAATTTGACGAAGCTCTTTAAACCCCACAATGTATTCAAATTTTACAACCAGCACTCATTTAATTATAGCATCATAAATGTTCTTAATGAAACGTGTTTTAGCATGTTGAGAAATGGTCATATAGCCATCAATACAATTACAGTAATATTCCGAACAAAAGAAAAAAGTTATTCTACCTCTTTTCTTTTATCCCGTTTCCTCTTCACCTCATGAAATGGATCTGTGAAACCATACAGATAGACTTGTTATCTTGATTCCAGAACATACATAAACAACATATTTAAGATTGCCGTGAAGATAATTTGAGACCACTGTGTCATTATACACAAACAAAAATGTGTCAAACAATAGATACTTAACAATTTTTCTTGCCACCTGACCTAACAATAATGGATGAGAAGGGCCGTAAGCCGCATCACAGCATCTTTAGAAATATATCATTACCTAAATAATATTAACATGATATCTATTCCATATGGTGCTACTATGTTGTCGCTCTTGTAACCATGTCTGGAAACCAATAATTCAAAATTCATCATTATATGCCACAGTAACCGTGCTAGAGTCTAACAAGTTACAATTGGAGTGGTTAAACCAATCACTAAAACAGCACCTTCTGAACTAATAAACAAAGGCCAATTACAGATGTCCACCGCAATATCAAGCTTCCTCTAAACACATATAGTGTTTTGGAGAAAAAGACTGTCTGTCTTGACGCAGAGAAAATCTTGTAGCAATCTGCTTTTCAATTACTAGATAAGTTTGATACGGTCAAACTCAAGTAAGGCAGAGGCACTGAAAGTCAACAATCAGACGACAAATAACGATCAACTCCAAAAAATACCCCACATTGATGACCATATACATAACAATGACTCAACAGTTCGAAAAGTTCCAAATACTTTTAAGCAATTCTCACGCTGATCGTTATCAAGTTAGCTTGAAAACCTCCATTTTCACAGTGTCTCTACATGGAGCATAAAATCAAAATATGTCTTCTGAAAACTATACGAGAGCTACACACAAAGAAAGACCAAGATAATGAATTGAAAAAAACAGCAAAACCCCATTTCAAACAACACTCTAAAACTCGCAAAATTGATTTCCAAAAACCAACAAACATGAAATAAAAGAAAAATAAATCCCTTCCAGACAAATGAAGGCGTCACAATCTGAGTTAGCCCTAAATAGGGCAAGTACATCAACAGTAAAAAAACCATAAAAAACAAAAAAACAAAAAACAAAAATCCCAGATGAGCAAACAGCAAGCTGGAAACATGGATCACAATCAGAAACCCAACAAATCAAAAGAAACAAACCAATCACGATCAACTCGGCGCACAATTGAAGAAGAGAAGAGGAAAATAATACCCAGAAGGAGAAGCCTTTGAGCAGTTTCATTGGGATCCATAAAGCATTCTTTGAGCATTGCATAAATCTCATCTTCATTGTCATTACCTGTCATCTCCCTTATACTGTGGATCATCTTCTTCATGTTGTTGGGGATTGAAACCCTAGACCCACCTGCGCTCATCTTAACTCTCCAAAACCCACAACCCACGAACACAAACCAAACCCAAACCCTCTCTCTCTCTCCCCTTACTCTCTCCCTCTTTATTTATTCTATATAATAATATAAAATCCAAACCAAAACAAGCAAAGTATGTATATGAAAAAATATGTGTATAGGTGGCTCTAAGCAAGAGGAAGAGGAATGAATGAATAGTTAAGGACAAAGTGTAAACGGGTTGTGATTGTAATCTTGATGGGTTTCTTCCCTCTGTTTGAACTTGATCTACCGATGTCAATCAAGCTGAGAATGAAAGAGAGAAAAGAAGAAAGAGAGAACCAAACGTAGTGTGATTTTGGAGCGTAGGGCTTTTTGGGTTTTTACTTGTTTTTTTAATTTAATTTTTTTAGAAATATACGAAAATATCAAAATAACAACCTTAGAAGGCCCATTTTGATTCAAATTCAATCTCATCAATATACTTTCCTCAATTTTAATTAAAAATAATAAAAATTATAAAAATCTTTTAAGAAATTAATCATATATTAAAATAATTTATATGTTATAACCACAACTCAACAAATTATGATATCAATACTTTTTCTTTGTTTTTTTTTTACCTCTAATCAAAGATATACAAACTTTAAAAAAAAATATATTTATATATAATTTTTTTTAAAATTAGTACATCTAAAATCTTAAAAGTTTATATAATATTATAGAGATGAATCATTTAAGAGTACAACCATATGATGAGAATAGATTAAAAAGACATTTAAGTTAAAAAGTGTGGCTCTTTAGTTCATCAACTAAGTACTTCAAATTCTCTTAACAATTTTTCTCAAGGGTACTTTTGTATTTTAAGATTGAAATAATTAGACAGTTAAAAAATAAAACAATACCTCAACTTATTATTTTCGAAATTAACCCATATTTTTTTGATAAATTTCAATTCGTGATATGGCTTGTACAAGTGGCGTGTGAGTTGGTACAAATTAAGCACGTGTCGGAAATTAGTACTCAGGCTTGGTGGGGTCCTGAGATAGATGATCTGCCCCGTTGTGTTTGGGTCGTTCTTTGTGGTCTACAAATTGATTGATCAAATCCAACGCTCCACACATTTTACTTGTGATTACACTAAATATGCATGATGATAATAATTTGCAAATTTATAATATTATTAGCTAAACTTGTAATAAATCTTAAATAATTAAGCGTGTAATAATAAAAAAACGATCTTTTATAATTGATAATTGAATTATTAACCCACTTGTCATTATTATAATTATATAAAAATAAATAAAATAATATTCGTAGTATTTTTTAATATACATATACCGTGTTATAATAACTATCTTATATCATATTTGTGTTATACATCTCTATTTTACCTAATAGAAACATGTATGAATTTTTGAAATTTTTCATATATGAGTTCCTAAGATAATCATCACTCTTGGTTTTCCATTTTTGGAACTACAAGCATTAAATGAAAGTTTGTAGAATCAATAATTACTGACCCAATGGGGTGAATATGGGATGATTGGGTGACCAACATGCAATAAATTCCGAACCTATTAATATAGATGATTTGAGCCTCTTATCTTTGAATATTAATTGCATAAAAACAAATATGTCAATCATCCATCTGTAAATTGGACTTGGTTGTTGGAGTGGCATCTTTTCTTTCAATTTTTTACTAAAACATTATAATAAAATCATCATATAATTAGAGTTCAAATCTGAATTTAACTTATTCTTATATTTTAAATAGGTTTAGATATTTGCTTTTCGCTTAAGTCCGATTTTCAAATAAAAATATATTAATAAAAAAAAAGCTTACAAATTTAACATTTATCTGAATGCAAATTTCCGAACAATCTTCTATCTCCTTTATTTTTCTAAAATATCTTAACAGCATTAATTTATGACGTACTTGTATGATGTTAGGTATGAAACATTTGAAATGAAGCAATAATGGTATACCTTTTGGGATTTAACTTTATACAATGTATGATTAGTTGCATGTTTGACCAATCTACTTTGTTTCTTAATGAATTAATCGTGTGTGCCTTTGTGCCATGATTATTACGCTACATAACTAACATATGGCAGAATTAAATGTTTGGCCCCTCAAATTGGTCATATTTTTATTTATTTTCAATAATTTTGAGTGAAAGTTTGAGTCACTTTGGGCTTCATTATAGGGCATACCTGAATACATATATATTATAAACATTTTAAAAATCTAGACTTTGATTGTAAATCAAAATGCAGAGGATGGGGAGCAGTTAAAAATTAAGTCAAAGAATGACAGATTGGCGAAGCCTGAATTTTAATCAATTGGAAACATAGTTAAATTAATTAATTTTGGAAGTTTATGAAAAGAAGCGAATTTTGTTTTTACAAGCTTAAGAGACTATATACAATATTTAAAATATTAACATGTGTTTTTAAAATATATTTAAGATTATATTTAATAGAAATAAAAATAATAATTTTAATTTTAATCATTGACAACTCATTATGTTTAATATTTTTTTATTGTCTACTTAAGTTGAGAAAAATGAGAATTTGGGTATAATTTAAAACATCACATTGAATTAAGTTATTTTTGAAAATTACCTCAAAAAATATGTGATTCTGATTTATTTGGACAATTGGGCCCCCGGAATTATTGAACCCAAAAATGAACCCAGCTTGCAGCTCTAGTCTAAAATTTGATTTGAATTGGCTTTTCTTCTGTTGGTGATCGAGAGAATTCTCTCTCTTAATTAATCGATTATCGGGAATCAAACACTCAAGGCTCAGCAGGTAATTTACTCATTAACTGCTTGATTGTTAGTAATTTAGGAATGAATTCATTTACCTCTAAATTTTTTCCCAGTTGTTGTAGGTCAGTGACCGGCCAGTCTGGTGGTGCGCATAGCGTGTTTGTGAAAATGCCTCAATAAACGGGACTGTAAAATTAATTTCGAAATCATGCTTAAACTCTAATTACGCGTCGAAATGCAGGCGGGTTTTGTATTCTAGACGTGTTTGATACATAGTTTAGATTGTTGTTTAGTCGCCATGTATGGGATTGGCCAGAGGCTGTTCTCAGTTCAAAGAAGGTTGCATTCATTATCCCGAGATGGACCAGCGCAAAGCTTGAAGGCAAAGGTTGCTGAGTTGGAGAAAATTAGGAGAAGGAAGAACTCAAGGAAAAATCAGGTGTTTGTTGAGGTCCCTGAATCGAAATCTTTTCTTGATACAGCCTCTCTGCCGATGTATCTCACTGCTGCTGCAATTGCTCTCTTTGCTAAGCTTCTCATGATGGTTATCTCCTTTCGCCCTTTGTTTTATCTAGCGTTAATTATTTGCTAAGCTTGTAGAGTGTGGACATAGCTCCCGGTTTACAAATGAACAAGGAATGGGAACGAAGAAAGTGAATGATTTATATACAAGAGTTGGGTTGTGAAAATATAATTAAACTGCGTGAATTTGAACTGTGTTTTACTTCCAAGTGCATAAGACCTTCACGCAATGGTTCACAGATTTTTTGGGGGTTAAGTTTTTTGCTTAATTAGAACTCGTAAACATGGGTGTTATTTTTTTTTTAAAGGTTTTTATGGTTTTTTTTGTGGCAGTAAAATGTATTCTTTAGTGCTTTGTCGCTTTAACTTTGATGTCTTTTTAGTTTATCAGTTGATCAATTTGACAATTTGATATGTTATGCACTGGCAGTATGATGAATCAAAATCCCAAGAAATGATTGAGCGCAAAATAAAGAATGCTCCTCCTGGCCAAGGCACGGTTAGGATGCTGACTCGTGAGGAGTGGGAGGAATTTCGAGAAGTGAGGCCAAGGACTCCTTTTGAATCTAAGCTTGCTCGTCCAAATGCACGAATAAGAACTGAAACAGTGAGCATGGTTAGTCATTCAAATTTTCTTAGTACTTAATTGTCTTTGGTTCCTGAGTCTGTAAATTCATTTGGTCTAATCATGCCAATGCTAGAATAAAAACTAAATGCACCAATAACTTTCCTGCAGAATTAGTAATTCTTTGTGTTTTGCGTAGGCAGCAAAGTATCCATCATCACAGGTGAGGCTGTTTTTTTAAAAAAGCAGCTCTCTAATCTCGTATATTATAACTCTATTGGATTTTCTGAAGAACGAGACGACCCAGTAAATAGTGCCAAGATGAGTTTCAAGAGTAGAGTTTTCGTTAACAATTTTTCGTGCTCCAGAATTTAATGATTTAGAGTACGTTGATCTTTTATTTTTGCTAACATTTTCTTCTACCATAAGGGAATAAAGAATTATTGAACCATGACAATAACTTTGTGTTGCATTGTCATTCTTGATCTTATTTTGTCTTTTTTTTTTTTTTTTTTTTTTTTTTGGTTTTNTCTTTTTTTTTTTTTTTTTTTTTTTTTTGCTTTTAAGAAGAAAAGAATTATGCTTCTTGCTTAAGTTTGCATAAGAAAGATCCAAAGGCATAAGTTTGATGCTTATACACCTGATATCTACAGGAGGATTTGAAAGGTTGGACAATCGATATGCTCACGGATGCACTCACACGGGCTGAAGAATGTGCTAGACGCAATTCTTAGTGATTTTGGCCGTAGAAGACTTATCTAATTCCTCCACCTCATCTGATTTGGCGCCAAGGGAAATCTTAAATATTTTGATGCTTAATGTGCAGAATCTCAGATGGCTTTTTCTTATATACCAAATTGTGCAGACTTATTAGCATAGCATCAATTTTCAAAGTTCATAGTGTGCATGTTTGCTGATATGCTAAAAGCTTATTTGTTCTGCTCCCATTGTTATATTGACTTGTTAAATCTAAAGGAAAGATGAAAACTTATGGACCATCTTAAAATTCTTCGATTGAGAGCATGATCATCCATTATATAGACATCGAATTTATGTATCTATTTGTCTCTAGCCAGTGTATGGTTTGCCCACGTACCTAATCTCCCCTGCATTTCGATATGATGCAGCCAAATTGCCCTGTCTCATTGCTCGAGGGTAGGTATGACAGCAACTTGATTGGACGCTGGTGAATGGAACTTGATTAATGTTCTCTGTTGAATTGATATTTGAGGCCAGATTTAATTTGCTCTGCAACTCCAAACTCCAACCTTGCTTATACGAAACCATGAAGGGTCCTAAAGCTCTCAGCTCACTTCCTAAATGTATATCTATTCAATTATGAGACATTATTTTAGCAGTGCTGGCAGCTAAGGCAGCTGCCTTAAATGAAATATTTGTTTTCATATTATAGATCCGTGTAAAATCCATTTTTATTCTAATTATTGTTCACACCAACGTCAAGTTTAATAAAAACACACTTATACTAACTTAAATATCCTTTTGCCAAATTACCATTTTAATTGAAAATTAAATACAATTAAATAATTAACATTTTATTTCCTTATATTGAAAGAATTTTATTCCAAATTCTAATGAAAACTCTTAGAATATAATTAATATATATATATATACTCTTTCACTTTATTACATGAAACTGACTGTAGATGACTTTCGTATAATTAAGTTATAGATTCTTTTATTCTATAATGTTTTTTATTTCATGATATTTTTAAATTGTTATTAATATCATTCTATTCATTGTTTATTATATAAGAGTTAATTTAGTTTTTAATTTTAGGTTGGTCTAATAGAGAATATGATTATGAATATTAAAAAAGTTTGGAGTAGAGAACATCATACATAATAATTATTGAATCCCAAAACGGTGTTTAGGATAAACTTGTAATTTTCTTCTTTAAATTTAAATAGTTGAACATCCAATAAATAATTAAATAATTGAATGAAGGCACATATAGAATAGATTTTTTCTTTAAAGTTTATAATTAATTCTGTCGATTGAGTTGTTGGTTATTATGAAGCTTGAGGTATACCATATGCCATAAGTATGCTATGCTGAGCTAGAAAAGCGTTGCCATCGCTAACCATCATCAACTTTGTCCATGACCCTTGGCATAAGGAACAGGATTTAATGAATGATGAAATCGGACTATTGAGGTCCTCATTTTTCTTCCACTCACTACTATTATTTGGGGTTCAATTTTCTGCTAAAATCACACACGTGCCCATTACGCCACTTGTCCGACACTCACGTGATTCATGCTTTGTTTTGACGCCACAGGGCCTTCATTTATCAACACGTAGCTCCAAGTTTCGCTCGGAAAAAATTGATAGGAGTGACGACTCAGTTTTTAAAAAGAATAATATAATCCCAAAAATACCCCTGAAACCCCCGTTAAATCCAGTAATCTTTTTCATTAATTCAAGGGCAATGCCTGGCATTTTATCCATCAAATCAATGATTTAAACTTAATACTGGAGACACAGTATTTTGTCTTCAACTTTTCTAACATAATTTGCAAGGGGACTTCATCTTCCTACCATTCATGTAACCAGATAGACTCAGAGACGAACCTTCCAGCTTTGGCTTCGTTTTGAAAGGTAAATGTAAAGTTTTTTTTTTTTCTTGTTTTCGTGGTTAGAATTTTCTTCTTGTGATCATTTTACTGATGATGATGATCTTTTTCTTAACTTTTCTTTTTTTCTGTGTATAGTTTTTTTTGAGAGAATTGGCTTCATTTTAAGGTTAGGTTTTTTTCTGTTTGTTAGTGATGTTTTCTGGTCATTTCATCTGTTTTTATTCATTGCTGTTGGATGAATTTTGCATTTCGCAGTTAATGATAGCTTGGTTTTGAGCTTGTTTGCATCAGAAAGAGAAAAAAATATTTTTATATATATATCTACCAGTGACAAATCGGATCAAGTTGTGTTCTTGGCAGCATCTGGGTTGTTTTGGGTTAATCGTGTTTCGCTCCGAACGATTTAAGGATAGGACGGTTCTGATCATACTAGCGTGCACACTTCATTTGTTTTTTTATTATAACAAAAAAGCAAACTTAAGTTAGATACGTTTCATAGAAAAATGAATATGTTATCATTATGATGGAGCTGCTTTTGGACGTCTTCTCATATTTGAATCACTTAATGGTAATGTGTGTTTTGAGTGTTTTCTTATCATACTTGCTGTAAAAAATTTGGTGCAAATACGAGTAACTTACGTCCAAAGAGGTTTGACATTTGTGCTTGTAAATAATCAAGATTTCCAGCTCTTCTTTGCTCGACTCATGAAGTTCTTTGAGATAAGCTCCTTCAGTCTCTCGCTCTCTTGGTACTAAATTACTTATTTTGTTTATTTTGTGTACGTGCAAGGAGAAAAAAGGTTCCAAACTATTAATTTACCGTGCAGTGACTATTTGTGCATTGCCATACTTAGTTGAAATTCACGGGTGAAATTGGATGTATTTCCATCCAGTGCTTGTTGGATTTTTTGGCACTGGTTGCTTATGAAGTTTCTATATCTTATTGTTATTGGTATTGCCTTTTGGAAATTTAGGAAGTGGAGAGGTTTTTAGTAACTTTTGCATTAGATTTCTCTTTTCTTATTGAGAGACATTGGAGAAGGTATTGGATTCACTGTTGGATGATGGGATTATGTTGTTAACTACTGTCATCAATTTTAGGTCATTATTTGGCCTCTTGTGAAAAGGAACACTATATAGCACTGCGAGATGTTCACAACGGAGAATTCTGGAGGAAGTTCCTTTGACTCACCAATGCCGGAAAAATTAGGTGCTACTGATCACTTATCTACTGGGGAAGGCAATGGAATATATGGGATTGTGGGTGCCGCTATTGTTTCTATTCTTATACCTGTATTGCTATCCATGACGTTAATGGCAAAGAACAAGGAAAAAAGAAGAGGTGTCCAAGTGAAAGTTGGTGGTGAGGCAGGTTATGCAGTTCGCAATTTTCGAGTTCGTGAGTTGGTTGAAGTTCCTTGGAATGGGGCCGTAACGATGGCAGCTCTCTTTGAACAGTCTTGTAGAATGCATTCACACCAGCAGTTTCTTGGAACAAGAAAGCTAATTAGTAAGGAATTTGTCACAGCCAGTGATGGCAGGAAGTATGAGAAGCTACACTTGGGGGATTATGAGTGGCAAACTTACAGGCAGGTGTTTGATCGTGTTTGCAACTTTGCATCTGGGCTTGTTAAGTTAGGTCACGATAATGATACCCGGGCTGCCATTTTTGCTGAAACTCGAGCAGAATGGTTGATTGCCTTTCAGGTATTACTGGCATATTTTGATTTCAATTTGTTCCTCCTTGTTTTTTTTTGTTTTTTTTGTTTTTTTTTGTTGTCTTTTGGTTGTGTTGTGGATGTGCCAGCATTTCTAAAATCAGTTGTTTATGAATTCAGGGATGCTTTAGGCAGGATATTACTGTTGTTACTATTTATGCTTCTCTAGGAGAGGAGGCTCTTATCTACTCACTTAATGAGGTGAGAAAAATGTTTACATATTAGCTTGGACATTATGATTCACAACTTTCATATAATTCTACGCTTGTTCCATGATATCGACCCTGGCTAGTCTTACTAAGAGCTTTGAAATTCTGTCAGACACAAGTAACAACCCTGATCTGCGACTCAAAGCAGTTGAAAAAATTGTCTGCTGCAAGCTCAAGCCTAAAAAGAATTCAGAATGTCATTTATTTTGAGGATGATGGAACTGCAACTGATTCTGATTTCTCTGGAAGTAATAGCAATTGGAAAGTTTCATCATTTTCTGAAGTTGAGAAACTTGGGAAAAGTAATCCTATTCTTCCTAACCTACCTTCCAAGAATGGGATTGCAGTAATAATGTTTACAAGTGGCAGTACTGGCCTACCAAAGGTTTGTTCTTTGTCTTGTATATTCATTGTTTGATATATACATCAAAAGCAACCCCGAGCACTGTCGAGCCTGGCTATGAACTGGACGGATTTTCTTTCTTTTGTATTTTTCTGGTTGCAGATGTCTATGAATCTAGCAGTATCTTGATATTTTTCATATGTCAAGATAGAAAAGGTTATGAAAGTACAAGAAATTATTACTATTATGTCTACTCCATCTGAGGATTTGGTTGTGTTTACCTGCCAAATTTCCCTTACATGGATGAGGACTGCTTACATGAAGATTTGATTTGTGTTCATGCTTATTGGGTTGACTAGTAAACCTTTTCTTGATTGCCTAATTCCGTAGGTTGTTCGTTTCCTTCATTCTAACATGGTACTATGTAAAACAACTTAGGGAGTCATGATTTCTCACGGCAACATTGTAGCAACTGCTGCAGCAGTTAAGACAGTGATTCCAAATGTGGGACGGAGTGATGTATACTTGGCATACTTGCCCCTAGCTCATGTTTTTGAACTGGCAGCTGAGGTACCTTTATGTGACTATTCTTCTTCTTTATGCCGGTTGTGAGATTGTTTTTACATTTTTGCTTTGTGCAGTCTGTTATGTTGTCTGCAGGCTGCGCAATTGGCTATGGTTCAGCATTAACTATGACAGATGCTTCTAGTAAAATAAAGAAAGGAACCAAAGGAGATGCTTCTGTGTTAAAACCCACTTTAATGGCAGCAGTTCCAGCTATTTTGGATCGTGTTCGAGAAGGAGTTGTGAAAAAGGTGTAAACTAGGATTGTACTGTTAAAATGCTTTTGTAAGAAGATGATTTTATTTCGATGCATATGTGTAGGTTCAGGACATTTGATAAATGATTTCCTCACCACTAATTGTTATGGCATTCTCCAGGTTGAGGAGAAAGGGGGTTTAGCCAAGAAACTTTTTGACATTGGATATAAGCGCCGACTAGCAGCCCTGGAAGGAAGCTGGTTTGGTGCAAGGGGACTGGAGAGAATGTTATGGGATGCCATCGTCTTCAAAAAAGTTCATGCTTTACTTGGAGGTCAGATCAGATTTATGATCTGTGGTGGAGCTCCTCTGTCTGGAGATTCCCAGCGGTTTATCAATATTTGCATGGGGTAATAACTTTCCCATCTTGTAATACCAAGATAACTGAAGGAAAAACCTATGGATATTCTGTTTATCAGATAGTTCAGTGTGGCCATTCTGAAGATATATGATAAGATTCAAGAATGCAGCCTCTAGTACATCTATACTTTAATATTTGCCTGAATGACTTATATGACACAATTTTAACTGGTCGTTTAAAGTATTTTGTTCGTTAAATGCAGCCATCTATGTTCTTGTCTACCTGCATATTGTGTTTCTGCTGACAGATCCTTTTAGTTAAAGGGGTCTTAGAGTGCTTCTACTTGCTTTTATATCTTGAAGAACTTCCCAAGTGAAACTATTGATGTCTGAAAACAAAAGATTCTTTTATTTTAAACCCTGTGTCAATGGCAAAAGGAATGGAAATATACTTGGATGACGGGTCTCTGTGATTCTGCAGTGATCATATTTTTCATAAACATAGAGAAATAAGGTCCTTGAATTACTGATATCTACCAGCATAGATAACTTTTTTTCACTTTATTTTCTTAGTTTACTGTAAACATGTTTAACATATAGTTATTAAAAAAAAGCTTAATACATAGTTAGGCTATTGGAGGGCAGGGGTTGCCATTAAACTGTGATCTCTTACAGCAAAATACCCATTTCTGTCGTTTTAGGAAAGACATTAGCAATAGGTTGTCACTTAAGGCTTAAGATGGGTCTACTTATATTAACTTTTGTCATTGTTTCCTTGTTTCCATATATAATATCACAATTTAAGAGTTTTTTTGTTAATTATTTTTTACAATAATTTTCTTCATCAGGGCTCCCATAGGTCAGGCATATGGCTTGACAGAAACATGTGCTGGAGCTGCATTTTCCGAATGGGATGACCCTAGTGTGGGCCGAGTGGGGCCACCTCTTCCTTGTTGTTACATTAAGGTATGCCACATTTCTACTATATCAAGGAATCAATGTAGCTTTACAAATAGAATTATACACATCTCTGTAAAGAGAACCATGTTGGTTGCATTGTATATTGAGGGTCGGCCTGTATGAGCTTAGCATCGTTTATATCCCTTGTAATTGTAAATACTTTTGAATAAAATTGACAACTCTAAGCTGCTATTGCCACAGAAATTAAAAATTTTATTGATTCACTTCATAAGACATGTTATGTTAAGGTTGATAAAATATATTAGGTTTTATGAAATTTAAAGAATTTGGAAATTTGAGAATTTGGTCTTTGGTATTGCAGCTTGTTTCGTGGGAAGAAGGTGGCTATACGATTTCTGACAAACCAATGCCCCGAGGAGAAGTAGTTGTCGGAGGATTCAGTGTAACTGCTGGTTACTTTAACAATCAAGAAAAAACTGATGAGGTGTACAAGGTAAATCTCTGTGTGTATGTGCCACAGAGTTGCACTCCTATGCAAGTATCTGAGAAAGCAGTTTGCAACTTGAAACTTGATTTGATAGCCTGCAAGTACTGAACCTACTGAACTGTTACATGCTGCAGGTTGATGAAAATGGCATGCGCTGGTTTTATACTGGTGACATTGGACAATTTCACTCAGATGGATGCCTTGAAATTATTGATAGGAAGAAGGATATTGTCAAACTTCAACATGGAGAGTATATTTCCCTTGGGAAGGTGCATTGAATTTCTTTATATGGAACAAGTTTGTGAAAATGTGTCTAACTTGGTACAGTGTTCATAATCTTGCTTAATGGTTGGATCACAGGTTGAGGCAGCACTTTCATCAAGTAGTTATGTGGACAATATTATGGTATATGCAGACCCCTTCCACAACTACTGTGTTGCTCTTGTTGCTCCATCAAAAAAGAATCTGGAGATGTGGGCACAAGAAGCTGGCATCAAATACCAAAACTTTTCAGAGCTGTGTGACAAAGCTGAAACTGTTAGTGAGGTTCAACAATCTCTTTCCAAGGTTTGTTTACATTTATTTATAAAGTTTCTTTGCAAACGTTTTTGATTTGTTGCAACTGCAGAAGACGTACTTTTAAGGCATTGTTACCGATCAAAGGGTGCAAACAGTTGGGAATCCACACTGTATGCATAGTACTTGTGAATATTATTTTATATATTCTCTCTGCTCTCCAATTACCACCAAACATTATTCTGTATAGATAGGTCTCCCTAAGTAAAATTTGCTAGTGCTGCCTTGTGTGTGCCTGTATGATTTTGTTATATTTCTTCTTAGGTGTCATGAAGTTTTGAAAGATCATTTTGCATGATTTGATTTCCATTTAAATTAACCAGTCCTTGAATAGAAAAAGATTCCATAGTTCGCTTACCAAAATTCTCAGTTTGCTAAAGCATGTATCTGATACTTCCATTGTAGAATAGGCTGCATATTTTATGAATGTGACGAAATATTCAGCAAGCATGTAAATCTTTTACTTGGGAGGGGGACTAAAAAATGTCTTGCAACTTATTTACTCTTAAGGAAGAAAAAAAATCTTCCCTCCAGATTTGAGAGCATGCCATGTCTGCAGGTAGCAAAAGATGCAAAACTTAACAAGTTTGAGATTCCTGCAAAGATTAAGTTGGTGCCTGATCCTTGGACACCCGAATCTGGATTAGTTACTGAAGCTCTCAAGCTGAAGAGGGAACCACTGAAGACCAAATATAAAGATGACCTCCAAAAGTTGTACGCGTGAAGGATGTAATGGTTAACGTGTTTCCTTTTGTTGCATTTTATACTCATGCTACCTATATTTGCAACGCTAGTTTTGGGGTTTTCCAGCAAAATGGGGCTTTTCTAACTAATGCGAATGCTGCTATTTGAAGTTTGAGTTATTGTAATGGTGGATGCGGTCAAATCTTGTTCTTTCTGACAGGAGGGTAAAATGCTGTGTCAAGATAAGTGCCCTAAATCACTGGAGCAACATGTTTGATGCCCTTGACACTGATTTCTACAATAATGAGAGTTGGGAAATGCTTATTTAAGAATAACCTGTTTTATTATTGTTTAGTTGTTGTTTAATTGAGGTGTAGATGTTTGGAGGACTACGTTTATGTGGACGTGACTTGCTTTTATAAAGGATAAAGATTAGGTTTTGAAATGACCCTTGAGTTGGCCGAAGTGGTAGATATCTCATCTGTTTTGATTTTTTTTAGTAGTATTTGATATTAAAAGTTATATCTATTTCATATAAATCCCTTTTCATGTTAAAAACGGAATCAATAGCCAGTCTCATGTTTGATGGACTGATGGAAACTTGTTACTACAGCGTACTCAAAAGTTGACAACTCTTGAAATTTTTTTCCAATCCACGACAGACCATCGAATCCATGGAAATATGGTGTTTCAAAATATACTCATTTCAAATAATACATCATTATGTGCTAGTATATTGAAGGTCAGAATTGAGAGATAAGAAGATGGTGAAGAAAAGTTCTTGTGCAGGGTTTCTGATGCAACCATCTTCGTTCTTGTGCAACACGAATTCAGCTTCTCAGCATTCCAGTGTAAAGAAGTATCTGTGTATATACATGATCTAAGTTTCTCTTATCTTCTTCTTTAATTACGACGATTGGGTAGTCAGCTGTGGTAGATATATACAACAAAACAGAGAACTCAATATCTATTCTTGCTCTAATGATGCCTCGCCGAGTGAAACAGGCATTTCTGATAGTGGTGGCCGTAGGAGAAGATACAAAGCAGGACCCAAAAATGGGACCAATGATATGGGAAGTAGCCAAGAACCTTTCTCATACCTGAAGAGAATTTAAGTACCTAAAAGTTATGACCAACTTTAAATTGAATTTTAAGAACTAAGCATGTAACAATTAGGAAAAACTCACCATTTCCTGGCAGTCATATCATTGTAAACCCAAAATGGAGCAAAGGCAGATAGCAGAGTAAAATCAATGCACGTGAGGTGAATCTGCAACAGAGAGGTTTATTCCCCAAATAAGTATCACTAGCTAGTTTGGTGCCTTTTATCTGTTGAGTTCTAAAATTGATTAACAACATTGAGTGTTGAAATGTTGTTGCGACTTAGAAGAAAAATGTCTACACCGAGAAAAGATTGTGAAGAGTTCATTTGTCATGGGAAGATTAGTAGAATTAATCACAAATTCTACCTAATACCAGACATTAAGTGCAGAAAAGACTTTGGCTTTAATTTCTGGGAAATTTTAATAATAAACCTAGTTATAAGTGCACCTTCATAGATGCTTAGGGTTGTCGAGCAGAGGTTATGACATGAAATTTTTTTAAAAATTAGACTTAGTTTTTAAAGATTCTGTTAGTTCATTGTGGCACAATTTTGGCTAGGTCGAAGCTGGGTTAAACTGTTACACTCACAGTTCACAAATACAGAACACAGATTGAATATACTTACAAATTTGCTTTCCTGGAAATATTGGTAAAACTCCTTCCAGTCACCACTCGCTAAACCTGCATAAGCAATTAACCCTAGTCCTGCAGCAAGTGATATCTGATATGCACTGAAGTTAGATTGCATTATCCATAAGAATCAGTCATATTTTTGAGTTAATTTTTAAAGAACAGCAACTTAATGAAGAAGAAATTATCAAGAAGCTCATCTCAGTAGTGACTAAGGTATTGCTTCGCTTTCAAATTAAGGTTCCTTAGCAGTCAGCAATACTGAAGATTTTTATTCATTGATACCAACTTTTATGGATTTGGTGAATCTCATTTGATATTTTGTCATCTTAAATTGGCAAACTGTTATTCCTCTCTGTGTAAAAAAATATGAGTATCCACTGATAGGACAACAGTTCTGAGGTAATACCCGAAAGTTATGTCATTAGAAGTGATTGAAAAATTTGAGTAGTGTGCATAGATCCTTCCACAAAATTTATATGAGCTGAATCTATAAATAAAGGACAAATGAACAATGGCTTACCCCAGCAGTTAATTTTGATTCAAGAAAATTCAGAGGCCATCTACTGAGCTCAGATTCTTCTACAGGAGGAGGTGGTGGCGTCCAAAGAACAAAATAGGGTAGAAGTGCATATACACCACCAAAGAAGGAAAGCACAAGGAATG
>JANLJB010030704.1:0-30100 GCA_026212285.1 Bursera cuneata | reverse complement strand
AACTTCACAACAAAAATCAAATAAAATCAAGAAAATTTACTGATTTATACTCCTCCGTCACTGATTCGGTGTCCCCTCTGCCGATTCATGATTGCCATTAAATGATATCAAGAACAACGAGATAATTCAAGCTGTACAGTGCTTGTGTCGTTTGTTCCTTGCTTGAAATGAGAGGGAATAAGGAGTGTGTTTTAGAGAGAAGTGAAAAGAGAGTTGAGAGAGTTACAAGATGAAGAGAGAAAGAGAGGGTTACGGTAAGGTTTTTTTCAAAATGAGATGGAAGGAGTTAGGAGAAGAGTGAAGGGGTATTTTGGTCACTTAACATGAAGTTGATAAGGAGAATTATAGAATTTGAAATTTTGACTACTTTTCATTTCAGACCTCCTAAATTGGTTATTTTTTATAATTTCCCAAAGAAAATGGCAACGAGGCACGAGCCGCTACCCAAGCCAAGGTACGCCGCGGCCCAAATATAAGCTACGAAACCGATTGACCTCCAACACCAATTCCAAGGTACCTATTTATCTCTGTCGTTGTCTTTCTTTGTTTCTCACGAAATGAAGGCGTCATTGAAGGGCAGATACGAAGCAGACAAGAGCGGCGCTGCTGCAGCTCTAACTGTTAACGCATGGGATGTCAAGCTCAGGGCTTCTATGAGCGACGCCACCGTTGTCAAAGGCCCTAGTTTGAACGGCTTGGTTTTAGCTGTCGAGAAACCCGGCTTCTTCATCGTCGACTACGACGTTCCCAGAAAGGTAGCAAATTTCTTAGGCTAAAACTTGTTTTGTTACTTTGAATTTCTAGGGGAGTTTTTTTTTAGCTTCAAATTTCGCATTAGAATGGACTTCATGGAAGTGCTCGTTGTTTTTTAATTGATCTCTCTGTAACCATAGGAAGGATTAGGATTTCTTGGTAGTATACGTTGACGTTTAGTTGGTTATTACCTTTTTCACTGTCAATAAGTTGCAGGGAGATTGAAAGAAACTTAGAAATATATTGACTGTTTGTGGTTGAATTTTATATTTACTCTCTAGCTCTTGTTCATGGTATTACTTTTGCTTCTTGTGGAGCAGGATTTTAGATTTCAGTTTATGAACACAGTTAGGGTTGCGGACAAACCCTTAAACCTCACTTATATTCACAGTAGTGGCGACAATCGGACAATATTAGATGGAACTTTTGTTTTTGATTCGGCTAACAAGGTATCAGCTAAGCACATGCTTGGTTCTGGGAATTGCAAGTTGAAGTATACTTATGTTCACAGAGGAGTTACTACATTTGAGCCATGCTACGATTTGGCAAAGAATTCATGGGATTTTGCTGTGTCACGGAAAGTTTATGGGGATGATGTGTTTCGAGCTGCTTATCAGACAGCGAGCAAGGCTTTGGCGCTGGAGTGGTCAAGGAATTCAAAGTTCAATGGAAATTTTAAGGTAGATGGATGAGTGTTGTTTGTGTGTTTCTTCCAATTGTTTGGTGAATCTTTCTTTTTGCTCTTTCTGTTTGAGATTGAGTGTTTGAAGTGTCCTATTTATTAATTATAGGTCCTCATTTTATTTGGCTGCGAGTTGAAGCTTTTTGCAATCTTTATTCAGATCTAAATGTTTGATCATAATTTGATTGTATAAACATATTGAGTTTTTAGGATTTGACGTGCTAATTATTTGAGTGGATAACACAGAGTAGAGGCAGATGTTGGTTTTTGCACATGGTTTTCACATGATCCGAGGATTTCATTTCAAATATCAAATTAGTTTTAGTAGCTTTTGTATTTTATATCACTAGTCGTTTGTGAACATAACAGAAGTCCTTTCTTAGTAATATTGCTTCACATCCCTAGAATTGTTTTACACTTGGGATGTTTAAGTTGGGTGACATTTACAAGTTTGTATTTTCAAGTGGGAGGTATTATTTTAAGAGGGTCCTCCATGACTGTTTGCTTTTGATATGTGTTAAGATCTGGAAAATTGAAACAGGGGGTTGATTTAGGTCTGTTGGGGAATTCTAATGCTTAGATGAGTTTTGGAAATTGGTTGAAATTGGCATATGTGATGGTATTGATGGAGGACTGATGATACCAGTTATGATGCCATCAGTTGGGATTTGTGGTCTGGAGGTTTAAAGGTGCAGTTGGGGGCAAAACTACTGATGCCGTGGTATTGTTTTTCACGTTGATGGATTAGTTGTAATAGAGTTAGTTTTGGTGCAAATATGAGGATGTTTCTCCATGGCACTGGTAGTTCAGTTGAGGAGACTGTGGTTAGGAGATGGCCAAAAGTTTAATATCAATTATTCCATCTGTAATTCAAGTGGTATATAATAAACTATTAAATATGAGCCATGGATGTTCACATTACTTTAATTTATCATGGTTTTGTACTGCAATATTAGTGTTTGTATTGAACTTTCAACTATTTGGTTAGCTGGTGGTTGTACTTTATGTTCTGCTGAGATTTATTGATATCCTTGTGAATTGTTTCTAGCAAAATGTTGTCTAACTCTGATCTACTACGTCCAGATATCAGCAGCTCTCAATCTGGAGGAGGAATTAAAATTGCCAAAATTAAGTGCTGAGAGCACATGGAACTTTGAGATGTGACCTATTTTTTAGTAATCTCTCTTGTTGCATTTGCATGTTTAGATTTTATACAGTTGGAGCAAGAGCTTAGCATTTTGCTTTTCATTCCATTCTATCTGTGTTTGAGCTGATTACCCAGCTGGGGACAAACTCTCTGGAATTCATTTTTACATTGTACTTTCTCGTATTGAATCATAAATGCTCTCCGTTATTGCAAAATGAATACTACATTTTTATTTATTTTAATGCAAGTGGCATGAAATAAAAACACACATTCGTTGCTCCATTTTGCTGAAGAAACATGACATCAGGGATTGGAAATTGCGTGTATATTAGTTAGGCCATGTTTATGATTGGATATCTCAGTCATTGATTTTAAGCTTTGCGTAAGCTTGCTCAGCCTCATAGATTTGTTAGTCTTTCCCTTTTACCCAAAAGTTGGTCTGGACAAAGGGTAGCGCTCTTTGCTTTAACCCCTCACCGTCTGTTCTTCGGAGATGATTGTAAGGAAAGTTAGTTAGCAGGGCCAGGGCAATTTTCGACTGGCTCAGTTTCAAGATTGGATTTTGATACATAGTGGCAGGCCCACATCGCTTAGCTTAGTCCGATGGGATTTTTTTTTTTTCTTTTTACTATAGGTAACAACATTAATTTTATTTAAATCATACCTACTCAGGAAAATAAAACGACAAAACCAAATGGAAGTGCTATCCTATAATCTGATTTTAATTAATTCTGAACATTGAACCAGGGCTATCTGATTCTTAAATAGTTAAATTAGTGAGCTTAATTAATCCTGAACATTGAACCAGGGCCATCTGAACCTTAAATAGTTAAATTAGTGAACTTATAAACAACACGGACAACAATTATAATTTAAGGGTAATGATATGAGTATATAGTTTAATTTTGTATCAAACTGATATGGTATCATTGAAATTATAATATATATTTTTTATAGTAGTACTTATATATTTTTTTTTTAACACCCAGAAAGGAGCCACTGTGAGTATTATAAAAATGATTAAAATTTATAACTTAAAATTTATAATTATTTGTTTATTCAAATATAATGGTATAAACTATATAATACATATAATTTTTTATATTTGATCAATATCATTAGACTTGAAAAATTAAATAATTAAAAAAATTTAATCATAATTTTAATTTAAAATCTCATCCGACGTCTAATTTCTTGCATTTCCGGGAGAGTGCGGAGTCGAGGCCGAAGCCCAATAATAACATGAGTCCACTGGAAAGTAACCGCTAATTATCCAGTTCAGTGGTAGCACCCATGGCGAAAGGTTCAATTATAATTTTGGCGGGTAATTCACTATGTTAAAACCAAAGGCAGCAGCCTTCCCACAAAAATTTCAAAGACTTTTGCCGCCTAAATCCCATTCTTAAAATCTCAGCTTCTTATAAAAAGCCAAAAAACCCTAATTATTCTCCACAAGCAGCATTGGTAAATCACAACGGAAATGGAGAGTAAAGACGATTTGGAATCTTTTCCACCCACCGAAGCACCTTCCTCTCCGGTCCTTGATAGAAAGCTGAAGCGGCTGAAGAAAGCTAAAACGCTCATGGAAAATTCACCCAAACACAAAATCCTAGATTCTGAGAAATCAAATGCCCAAGATTTTGAGGAACCGGAGCTTGAAACCCTAGATCTGCAGAAGTCAACTAGCCAAGATCGGGAAGAATCTAATTCTAGATCTCCATCTCAATCTGGATCCGAGGGGTTTGAAGATGAAGATGGAGATGGATTGGATTCTGGTCTTGAAGGTTTGGGTATCAAGGAACATGTCTCCGGCGCTAAAAGGACTTTGGATTTTAATTCTGCGGCCGAGGAACTTCATGGGAGAGGCGAAGATCAATTTGATGTTATGGAAACGGAAAAGGAAACTGAGGATACGAGGGTGGAAGAATCGGCAAAGAAAAGACAAAATAACGAAGGGTTTGAGGAAAACAAAGATAAAAAGAAGAGAGTCAGAAGGGTTAGTGACGATCAGAAGCCTGAATCAGCTGTCGTATCAAAAAGGACTGAGAAGGTATATATGTTTTCATTTAGCGGCCGATAGTTCGTTGCGGTTTCCAAATTGGCCTTTGGTGAATTAAAATTTTTGCTTGCTATAACTTTATAGGAGCGAAGAGAACAGCTTAAGCAACTCCGGGCTGAGTCTCAGAGACTGTTGCGAGGTAGCACTGGAACTCACCTATTGACGGTTTTAGTTATTTGGATGGTTTAATTTACGCTTACAAAATTTGTGTTTCTTCTGGTTAGGAACGAGAGATGCGGCATTTAAATCTGCACCTCTTGTTCAGAAGCCCATATCTTCAGTATTGGAGAAGATTCGCCAAAGAAAGTTAGAGGTTTCAAAAAAGTGAGTGATCAATTTCTGTGATCTCTCAATGTAGTTTTTCTTTGAGGTTTGGATTTTGATTTTAATGTTTATGCATTTATTACGATTTTGTGGTGGTCGCAGATCTGTCAAATTGAGCAAAACTTCTTTTATTGACTATGATGATGGCGATGATGACATTTCAAGAGAACTTGAGGTCAGTGTTGACTTTGAAAATACCCACACTGAGGTTAGAGGAGATGACAAGGCCACAAAAATAGCGAGCGAGGGGACAATTTCCTGTCCTGCTACTGTGGAGGGTGCTTTTGGTGTCATGTTTGAGGATCCATCTAAGAATACTGCCAATCCTTCAAGTCATGAAATCATCCAAACCCAGATGGTGAGTTACATCTTATGAAAGTTCTTGATTCTTCTTTTATTGAAGATTCAAACTAGTACAATTATCAGCATTGGCATTGCACCGCTGGCAAAGAGTTAATTCTTGGCAAGATCTTGAGATAAGTATATAAATTAAGCTTTTCTGGAAGTTAACAAATGATGTTCTCTTGCCCACGGTAAGCTATTTGTTTTCGTGGGTAATGTAACTTGTAATGATTTCTTTCTCGTACAAGTTGATTTGCAGCACTTTGGAGTCTGAGAAAATGCGGTCATAAATGTTTATCCTGTAAATCTGACGCCTTAACTAGTTTTTGTTTAATTATTTGTTTCTTCTTTCAATGCTATTCACAATCTATTCTTGATGGGATTTGGTGTTATCTTGTTATGATTCTTTATTTCAGGTTGTAGATGAGGGACATAAACAAGCATTTAGAGCTCCAATAGACAATACTCAGGTTCCTTTTCTTTTACCTCGTTTTTGTGTAATCTCTGTTGTTTAAAAGGAGTTCCTGCGCTTCAAGTGGACTGAATGTTGTTATTGCTTGTTCATTTGCACATTGAAGGACCTGTTTGCTGATTCCCAAATAATTGGCTCCAACAATGAGCTCCCAGATGAGACACCCAACAGTCCTCTTGAAGAAGTTCTGGCACCATCCTTACTAGCTATGAACTTGAAGCTTGGTTCTGCTCCACCTGATGACATGTAAGTGTTCTGTATATAATATATTTATGCAGCCGTGGGAAGCAAATATTGTTGATATTGTGTGGGTTCATAAATCCTAATTTACTAAATACTACCATTCTTGACAGGATATCTTTAGTTGTGTGTTTCTGCAAGGATACTAATGTATTTCTCTAGAACCAACATTGTTATAATTCATATATATTCTTTTACTTTTACTTTTTCAATTTGTTTATTGAACCATCTGCTTTTCTTCCCATTGTCAACTGTTAGGCATGGGGTTAGTTTTTAATTATTGATTTTGAAAATTAATAAGGTGTTGTGAATGCGATTGATATACATCCAATTACTTCATGTTCACTTGAATACTTTCTCTGCATATGTAAAAATGAAATTTCTTTGCTGTAAGTTTGAACTACATCCACCTTCTGTGTATTGTTAATGGTATAATAGATCACCATGTCTTCTGTAGCTCTTCTGATGAAGAGGATAATGACAAGGAGAACATTGATCCCTCTCTACAAAGATCGGATGACTTGTCTTCATCTCCAAATGGTGATCCTGTTAAAGCATTTGTTGATGATGAAGCTGAGGAAGAAGATGACAGTGACAATGACCTATTCCGCTTCCAAGATAATGAAGAAGATGAAGATATTGAAGATGCTGAAGAACTCAAGGATATGATAGCAACCGAATATAAAGAAAAACAAATTGACACTGAAAGACGTAATGAACTCCATCAAAAGTGGCTTGAGCAACAGGATGCAGCTGGAACAGAAAAACTTCTGCAGAGATTTAAATGTGGATCAAAAGATATGGAAACAACTTTGCTGGAAGAAGAAGATGAAAGTGAAGAAGATAATGAATTTAGTGATGAAGATACAGAAGATGTAGCTCCAACAAATGTGCGTATGAATTTAAGGAAAGTAAAGGAAATGATTCCTCAAATGTTTACAGATAAGGATGATGCATACATTTCATCTGATGATGAAGAAACAGAACAGAGTATAGCTAAGCAGTGTCTCTTTGAGAAATCAGTGAGTTTTCAGCAGTTCATTAGATACCCTTTTTTATTTTTATTTTTATTTTTCTGCTTGAATGTTCTGCAGTTCATTTGTTTTACTTAGCTAAACATTCTTCATTTTTACCTTCTTAATTGTCATATGGTTTGATCCACAAGAGTAGCTGAATGTTATATATGGAACAGGAAGACCAGGCAACATTCTTGTCACCAGCTGAGGATAAAGACTCCAAAGAAGTTTTTAGTCTTATAAAGAAGCTGAATATTGTGCCTGACCCTAGGAAAAGGACAAAAACATCGGGTAATGCTGCATTATGTTTCCCCTATTTTTTAGAGTTATAATGATGTACTGCATTCCACCAAGTCCATTAATTCTTGTTTTCTGACTGTTATTTTGTTGATTAATTTGCTGCAGCCCTTTCTGAAATGCGGCTTATAGGAGTAAGCAGGGCTATGTCTTCAAAGGTAAACCAGTTTGCAGCAGTTGGATTTTATATATGGAGTTGCTTAGTTTCTTTGATCTATTATTAGGTCCTTTGATGAAAAAGAAATTATAATAAGCCCAACAGAATGGAATCTTTGAAATAGCATCATTTTTGTATGGTTTTGGCACCAAATGTGCACTTGATGCTTTGCACTCGTCATGTTTGCTCTTCCCATGATAGTGATGTCTGATCCTTGTTTCTCTTCCCGTTCCAGTAAGCATCATAAAATGGATTTAAGTGCCATATGGGAATCTTCTGTGTCATCTTACACCACCAAGTTAAATATCTTGTTGTTAAAGTGTCCTTTGAGTGGTCAACCTGTTAAATCTGTGGAAAACCTGAAAGCCTTTCTTAAGTTTTATGTTATGGTCGGATCTTCCATCATTGTTGTTTTAATGTACATGTAATCATGATGTAGCATTGTAATATTGGAATTTTACTTGGTGAATGCTATCGCTGCCATTTGTCCGGTAACTCTAATTTTGACAATGGAAATTATTTCAGTCATCTTTCCTAGGCCGTGGATCAAACCATTCTCTGCCATTACCCCAAAAGCATGGATCCAGCATGGTGCGTTCTTTTGTCTTTGAACGAGATGATAGCAATAACAGTGGTGCTATCTCAGTTTCGGAAGGTTCTTCAGATACGGTAGGCTCTATTAGAAAGCACAAAAAGCCTACAAATTTTCTAGTTTTTTCTCTTTTAAAATTTATTTTCAATCAAAAATTGCATGAAGAAAATTACACTTTTTTTTGGGTGATTTGAGAAATTATTATCTAGTGTCTGATGCCCAATGAGAGAATTTTTTTTTTTTTTTTAACTCTTTATGATTAGCACATTGTACTTCTTTAACGATCGCAATGCAATTGCATAAATTTTGCCCCTCGCTATCTCACCATTCATCTTAATTGTAGTAGACAATATTTGTGATGGCTTCTTGATCTGGCACGCCGCAGTGCTAGTTTATCTCCTTGGACAAATACCATAGCTAATGTTTATTGGATTCTGACTTGCAGATTCAGAGCGAGAATAGACCTACAAAAACCTCCTCAACCAGACTTTATAATTCGCAAATTAAATCTACTGCTCAAAATGCGAAAGGTGATGCTGAAAAGGGTACTGCTTTATTTGAGATA
The DNA here is from genome assembly GCA_026212285.1 of Bursera cuneata. Taxonomy (NCBI): domain Eukaryota; kingdom Viridiplantae; phylum Streptophyta; class Magnoliopsida; order Sapindales; family Burseraceae; genus Bursera; species Bursera cuneata. The sequence goes on along the minus strand of JANLJB010030704.1, from coordinate 21,454 downwards.
TTGAGGGGTTCTTCAGTGAAATCCAGCCGATGCACTCAGGATAGTGTGGTTAGCCATACTGAATCAGTATTAGCTACGTTCAGATTAGAGAAGCCGATGAAGAAAGAACCTAATTTGTCTATAAGAACTCTGTAAAGTTCTTTCCCTATGAATCGTTCTTTGTGTAATAATCTAATTGATTGTTTTTTTAGGTAATATATCTGCCAGTTTTGGATGAAGCGATTTGTGGATGTCTTGATAGCTTTCTGATTAAACTGGAATAATATTGACAGTTTTTATACATATGTAAATTTTTTGGACTATTAATAGTAATATTTATTTAATCTTGTTCTTCTGGATGAAACTGAGTAGGACTCTTGGCCGTCGCTTTGAGCCGGTGAAGCCTTCTTAGTTCTACAGCGTTCTAATCCATAGAAACGCATTTAGATTCTTGGTTTGAGTCTTTGACTATGATAATTAGTGGGAGATAATTAACCTATTCAAGTGTCTTCTGTCGATGGAGTACTGGAGATTCGTTTCTCATAACGATGATGCATGGGATAGTACATTTTCGTTTACGGTCAAGAAAGCACAATAAAATGTCGGACGGTGCCTTGGCAGGCTCCAGTTACTTGTCCGCGTGGGTGCAAGCAAACCCGACATATCTCAATCTAGTATACGAATTAAAGTTTGAGGCGTGGTGGTGGTGGGTGTGCCCTGAGTGTATGGGTAGAGAAGGTAAGAACCATAGCTAAATTTTCTCTTTCGGACTTTAATGTGAAAGGCCAAATCGGCTGAGCAGTGATCACGAGTAAAGGTCAAAAATATCTAGTGGAAATATTTGAAGAGACATGGAAAACAACGGGAGGAGAGAGGAATTAGTTCCTCGTCTTTAACCACAAACGGCATGCTCAATTTGACTAGTAAGACGGAAATATCCTGCTGACCCTATTAAATGTTTGTCCAGATGTCCACGTGTTGGTTTTCTATGGGCCTCCATATAAGAGAATGATAAACCGACCTGACCAAATCTTCTCACCATAGATTCTTACAGAGCCAAGGCATTTTCTATGGTAAATAATTCACCGAAAAATCATAAGTTCTTGCCCTAATTCAACGTACAGACCCAAGTCAAAACCTCACACCACCTCATGCACCCTTGCTCTCAAGTCTCTGAAAATCCCATCTTTCAGATTCATCAAATCTAACATTGATTCCACCTTAAAAATTCCTTATCCAGATCCATAATAATTTTCCTAAGATCTGTTAATTACCAATGAAGCAAGTGCAATACTGAATCAAAACTCTTCAAACGTTCATCTTCAAATGGCAAATCCCAACAAAGGCAAGTTCTTTTTCCTCTGTTTGCTTTTCATTTTCGCTTCTCCACCTAATTATAAATTTCTGGTCTGCTCTAACTCTGTCTTAATCCAACACGACCACGTTTCCTACCATGAACCTGAGACTGGAAGTCAAAGACAAGATTTGTTATTACATAAACTTGAAGAGCTAGTGAGAAACCTTTCTGAGTTAGTTGCAAAATTAGATTCTAAATTATCCGAGTCTTCGAAAGTTTCATCTTTCCAAGAGAAGCAGAGTCTTGAGAGTTTTCTCCAAGAAAAGGATTATATTAATCAGAGGAAATATGATGGCGAAAGAGTAATCAAAGAAGTTAAAGAAGAGGGTAAGATTCAAGCTGGATCAAAAGCTAAAGCGATTTCAGTTACCAAGTACAGTCCATTTTGGTCTGAGAGGTTTCAATTTGTTTCAGCTGTGAAGTTGGAATCTGATCCTACTTGTATTAACATATTCCCTTTTCGTGATTTCGAAGGTCAGAGTAAGTATGTTGCTGTTGGTGATGATAAAGGAAGGATTTATGTGCTTTTGAGAAATGGGGATATTTCGGTTGAATTTTATACCATGTCTGATTCACCTGTTTCAGCTATGGTTTCGTTCTTGTCGGCTTATAAAAATGAGAGTGTTGTGGTTACAGGACATCAGAATGGTGTGATCTTGATGCATAGGGTGTTTGAGAGATCAAATGGAGATGATTGGAGTTCATTGGTAATGGAAAATATTGGTAAATTTGAGTCGGGTGATAATTGGGAAGAGCGTTTGCCTATCACTTTATTGGAAGTGCATCACGTTGGGAGGGTTAGGTATATATTATCAGCAGATATCAGTGGACGGGTAAGGGTTTTCAAAGAAAATGGGGTAATTTATGGTTCTACAATGCCAGCAAGTAGGCCACTTGTATTTTTGAAGCAAAGGCTTTTGTTTCTGACTGAGAGTGGTGCTGGGTCATTGGACTTGAGGACCATGAAAGTAAGGGAATCCGAATGCGAAGGGTTAAACCATTCTCTTGCTAGGAATTATGTTTTTGATGCCACGGAGAGGTCTAAAGCATATGGGTTTACATCCGAGGGGGATATGATTCATGTATTGCTTTTGGGGGATATAATGAACTTCAAATGCAGGGTTAGATCCAAGAGAAAGTTTGAAATGGATGAGCCGCTGGCTTTTCAGGCAATTAAGGGGTATTTACTTGTTGTTAATGAAGAGAAGGTTTTTGTATACAATGTTTCTACTCACAATTATATGAGAAGTGGTGGGCCTCGGCTTCTTTTCTCAGCTGGTTTGGATGAGATCAGATCATCATTTCTAAACTATCAAGTGATGGATGTGGATGTGGATGCTGAGAGAAGAAGGGTGATACCCTTAATAGCTAGTGACCGTGAAAAGCTTCTTGTTCTCGGTCTTGGGGGTGGGTATGTTGCAATTTATCGTTCTAAACTCCCCGTTTTCAAGGGAGAATCCAATGTGATGCTATGGACTAGCCCCGTATTCTTCTTTGTACTTTTCTTGTTTGGAGCATGGCACTTTTTTGCCAAGAAGAAGGAAGCACTTACTTCATGGGGACCAGATGACCCTTTTAGCTCTTCATCAGCTACAGCTGGAGCTCCAATAGTATCAGGCTCTGGAGACAGGTCTTTTGTAGATTCTTCTTCAAGGAGTGCTGATATTATGGACTTGAGAAGTGGTGGTGGTCTGAGGGGGCCATCAAGGAGGTATGTCTCTCCTCCGCGGTATCCTGGTGGAGTAACCAGTTCCTTTAGGCCAAGTTCTACTGATCCCAACCCTAGGCCTCCTGTTGATCCCAATTATAGATCAGGTTCAGATTTAAAGTTTAGGGGCTCAGCCCTGGAATCTACAGGCTTTTCTAAAAGAAGGGAGAGTCTATTTGTAAACAATCAAGCTGTGGATGATAGCAATTGAATTGTGAAATCAATTGCTTGAACTTTTTTTTTTGGTAAGATTTCTCTAACTTTTTACTCCCAAGAATCAAGAGTTCGTTTTAAATTTCCTTAAGTTGTTGTTTGGCATTGTGGAGCCCTTGAACTTGCAATGTTGTAAGTTAGTTTCTAAGTCAAAAGAAAATAATGAAATGTTTTACTGTTTTGTCTTTCACATGCTATTTTACACCGATAGGTAATAGGGTATACAACGAGAGAACATCAAATATCATTATTGATGAAGTTTACCCGAATAATACTTCCTTTCATACTTCTGAATAATGTTATAATGCTTTGGTAGTGTAAAATGCTCTTTGAATTGGCAGACTAATATAAAGAGACAATTTCTTTTTTGGTTTTTGCACCATGGAGTTAGCCATTCGGAGTTGTAAACATTTTATTTAATTTTATGCTTATTTTACGTTGATTTTACCTTAATCCTGCTTTTCTATTCTTTTGTGATTGTCTGACAGTATACTTCAGTCGTAGCGGTGCACTTACAGGGCAGAAATCCTTGATTCTCTTGCAAGCTTGAACTATACTTAATTTGAATAAGAGGCTAACGTTCTTATATGCGTAACTCTTCAGAACGAAGTGTCAGTCAAGGGAGAGCTTTACTTTTCAGCATCGGAAAACTAAGGCGGAATCAAATTTGATGTTTTCATTTATCTGTTGACAAACTTCAATGTTTCGTATGCGTAACCCAGTGAATGGGTTAGCATTTCTCGTGGGTACGCCACCATGTTAGCTAGGAGGCTTTCCTAAGGATTGGGCTTCTCGAAGAAAACGAAATGTCGGAGCCTTAGTTTTGAGCCCAAATTTGAGCCATAGCGCATTTTACCATGCAAGAATTAGAGAAAAGCTGAAATAACTAAGTAAAATAACATGATAAATAAAAAAATAAAGTTATTATGATGTTAAAAATAGTTGGAATAATTATTATTGTGCTCAACAGCATAATAATTATGGGTGTGATGCAACGGCTCGAGAATTGATGGCGTAAGGACTCATCACCGAATGCTGCTAGTGAGTCCTTACGCATGCTGGTAGTCTGCAACTTGCCCTTCAATGCGTAAGCTTGTTTTGAAACAGAGGCTTTAATTGTTGACATTCCTATCCTCTTTAAAAGCCACGTGTCGTCAAGTTGGCTTTATGTATGACGGCTCCATCCCAACATGTCTGAGTGGTCAAAGCATTGTCCATTTCAAGGAATTTTGGGACAACTTGTGATTCAGAAAATTAAGAAAAGAAAAGTCCACTTGCAAGTGCGAGCATAAAATATTTATAATAATTAAAAAAATTCGGCAGCCGTCCATTGGACTAGTTTCAGTAAAGTCAACTAAGTACTCCTAATTAAACAATAGTTAACTTTTTTAAAAATATTTTGTAATTTTACTAAAATAAAATAATGTTTCTGGTATTACTTTAATTATATAATCTAAAGCCCAAAGAGTTAAAGAGATGGCAGTTAGGAAGGAAACGTCATCGTACGCAAAAATCTATACAATTATCCAGTACAACAAAAACAAAAGAAATAGAAAATACAGGAAAGATATTTCCCAATTATGGTTTCTATAATTCCATTGCCTCCCTTAAACTTTAGTCATTTATTAATTTGGCGCACAAGTATCTGCGCTGCGCTCCTTCTAAGTTCAAAACGCAACGGACAACCACGACTCGTTCTAGTCATTAACAACCAAACTCAGCATCTTCCTGTAGCTTTCACTACATCTCATAATTTTCTTTCACTTTTTTTAATAAATTTATCTTTGAATTGATTTTGACTCTCCCGCTTATCCGCTTCAATCTTCATAGGGTTCTGTCTTTTATTAGAAGATAATGGTAACGAATTTCACGACAAAAGTTTCAGAACCGGAGAGACAGGATTTTGATTGGAGAGCAACTCTATAGTTTCTAGAATGGCTGACGCGAGTCGGAATAACCAGTATATCGGAATTCCATCCGGTTTGAATCGGATCAAAACTCGGGAAACTCGTGGAGTTTCTTCGAAGGATCAACCGAGTTCAAAACCGCACGAGTTTACCGAGTGGAGGAGTCATGGCGTTTCAAGGTCTCCTCAAAAGCAGCAGACAGTGGTTCAAGGACGTGGAAAAATTTCTAATTATTCGAAAGAAGGTTGGAAAATAGTTTCTTTTTTTCTTTTGGTTCGTGTTTGGTTGCTGAGGGTATGATCACTAGAAATGAAATCGAGTCTTCTTGCATACGTAGTTATTCAAATAAGAGAATTATATTTTCACACTGTATGCTGCACGAGCCATAATTTTAGTCTACTTATGATTCTGTGAGTCCAAAGTGTTCAAGTTGATGATTGTTTCGTTGACAAGTTGAGGAAATTGGTGTCTGTTCTTTGTTGTTTGTTATAAGTCAAATAGAAAGTAACTTGATGTATTGTCTGATTCAATATATGAGCAGAGGTGCACAAAGGAAAGAAGATAGCGCGGTGGTTCACATCATATATGTCCAAGTTCAGCCATGTTTCTCCAAATACTAAAGTGAGGCTCGGTTGGCATGCTGCTAACAGTTGATTCTATTTATTCTATTATCTTTGGAATGTGCTGCAGGTACTATAAATTATTTTACTTATTTGACAGGACAGTAGCTCTGAAGTTAAAGATATTGAGAAGGTAGAACCTTCGAGGACTAAATTGCACTATGAGGGGAATCATTTGAACGACAAGCAACCTTCAGGGGAGCGCCTAAGCAGTAAAGTTCCAAAAGGTTTAAAAAGCTTTTCGCATGAACTTGGGCCAAAGGGTGGCATCCCTTCTGCTCATCCTCGAGCCCACAGCTATAATGATTTGAAGGTAATATCTCGGTTGTTCATAATGGAGAAATTTGGTTAAGATTGTTCTTTCTGTTCTTTATTGATGGGAGCTTTTATAGATTTTGTGTCCCTTTTAAGATCACTGGTCTTTTTTTTTTATGCATTTGTTCCACATTAATTTGATAATTTTACTTCTTTAGTAATCTGATCAAAGTTATACGTGTTTGAATTCTCATGGGTTTTTTAGATAATTTATAACATGGAAAGTATATTTGGAGGTTTATATTTAATTTGAAATTAAAAATTTGTTTATATTAAAGGCTTCATCTTCAGAAGTACTTGATAATTTTGCTGGTAAGATTGTGGCCCAGTTAGTTATAAACAATTATGATCTTGGTTTACAACTTATGTACGTTATGGTAAGTTATCATTTACAGCCATATCAAAAGATAATAGGCTTTTCTCGTCAAAAACAAATTGGTCTCTGTTTTTGCCAAAAGATCTGTCTTTTGTGGATATTTTCATTTATGTCTGTTTTTTTCTGTTCTCCTTTTCTTTCTGTTGTATTTGATTTTTCAGGAAATTTTGGATACATTGCATTCAAGATTTGATTCTGCTAAAGACTTGGTGAATACAGAGTTGGCTACTTTTGCCAGAGATGTTATGAATGTTCTTGAGAAAATGGATTCCTCATTCTCAGAAGGTCAGGAAATGGCGGAGAATCTTCTCATTCTAGCTCAACAATGTATTGAAATGACCTCTTCTCAGTTTCGTATTAAGTGTGAAACAATTGTCCAACAGTTGACAGAGAAAAGGCAGCAGTGTCAAGTGGGACTAGTTAAGTGGCTGTTCACACGCATGCTCTTTATATTAACACGCTGCACTAGACTATTACTGTTTCAGAAAGAAAACGAGCCAATTGCTGCAAAATCTTTTCATAAGTTTAGGAAATGTTTAGAAAGTATTCCTGCTGTTGAAACAAGCTGGGTGCCCCATCCTGTCGACTCTGATTCAGATTATGCTTTGTATCAAAAGGGTACCAAATCCAAATTGAAGGGACAAAATAAGGTATCTTCTGTCCTTGAGGCAAGTCTGTGTGATTCTTCAGAGCCAGCTGATCATGGTTCTGCAGTTATTGAACATAAGTTACCACTACAAAAATCCCAAAACCATTCTCATTCAGAAGAGCAACATTTTCATCAAGTTGATGACAGATTTATTGGGAAGTCGATAAACATTTCTAGTTCTGGTTCACTTCATGATCAGGAACAAAGTTTAGATGGAAGTGATTCAGTTATCTGTAGGATATGTGAGGAAATTGTTCCTCTTTCTCATCTGGAATCACACTCTTATATATGCGCATATGCAGATAAGTGTGAATTAAATTGTCCAGATGTTGATGATCGCCTGTTAAAACTTGCAGAGATATTGGAACAGATTATAGAGTCATGCAATTTGAGTTCTAATCCAATCGTTGGAAGTCCTGAAAAGATACAAACTACAAACTTTGCAACCCCGTTTGAAGGTTATTCTCCCAAGATAAGTGAGTGGCGGAATAAAGGCATTGAAGGAATGTTTGAGGATATACATGAGATGGAGACAGCCTGTATTGATGATTCTTACCTAAGCTCCATTAACATGAAGGGCCACCTAGGCATGAAGCTTAGCAACTATGGTGCATCCTCCTCAACAGGAAGCATAACATCGGTATCCTCTACAAATACCCCTAGAGCAGGTCATTTTGACTCTTTTTGGTTAGAACGTAACAATCATTCTGAGCTAGAGGATGTGCAGCAGGTCAGTTTACTTTTGGGGAAACTTTAGTTCTTGGGAACATCTCATTTTCCGGCTAGTTGCATCTTAAAAAATACCCCATATACTCCTGTGGTTGTAGTTACTTCTTGAAAGAAATAATAATTGTGGTAGGCAGAATGACTTTTTAACCACAAAAGCAATTTCATCATCCAGTTGATTGTCAGAATAAAATTGGCACTTGGGAGGCAGTTAGGTGCTGTTAGTCAGCTAAATAATCTCTGTGTAGGCACTTGGAAGATGGTCTGGTATTATGTGAATCACCAATTCAATGTAAAAAACTAGTTCATGAATGAAAATGCTAGAGGGAATACTAGATAATTAACACTAATTCAGTGTTTTAGATATTGTTAGGTGAAGTTGTAAAGGTGGTAACCTAGTTAAAGGCTATGGTTTATTTGAAATGCTTTTTTTTTTTTTTTTCAATAAAGTTATTCTGCTCCCCTGAGTCAAAAAATTCTTAATGTCAATGTGCTTAAATTGGCATGCTTATCCACATCCACATTTCTGGGTGAACCAGAAGGATAAACTGGCTCTGAGAGCATGAAGAAAATCCTGGTATGTTTTGTCAATAACAAAATAATTGGTCATGATCCTAAGCCTGTTGTCAAATTGGAGTTTCTTTTCTGTTGGTGCTTGCATGAATTTGATCCTTCGGTTATATGCTTATTCTGTTTGGGGGCTTAGAATTACCATATTTCTGACTTCTTCTAATGTTTTGTGATGACATACTTATCATTTACTTATGTTCAAGCTTGATATCACATATTTTTTCTCATTGGAAAGTATTAATATTTTTACAATGAACCATTGCATCTGTTTATTAATGTTTCTTTCCTTTTTGTCACAGCTATGCATCTATGAAAAAATGCTAAATATGACTAATTTCTTACCTTTTTCTGACAGATGATTGAACTTGCTGACATAGCTCGCTGCGTCGCAGATACTGATCCTTCGAAGGAGGGTTCAAATGAGCTTTTGCATGCTTGCATGCAAGATTTACAGGATGTATTACAGGTTAGCAAGCTCAAAGCTCTGGCAATAGACACTTTTGGAAGCCGCATACAGAAACTTCTGTGGTAACTTTAATATATTAGAACAATTTTCAGAATGCTACTCTCAGTTGACCAAATCAATGTAACAGTTTTTAATACATGTGCAGGGAAAAATATAGACTTGCTTGTGATGTTCTGGATGCAAAAAGTCCTACAAGTTTTAATAAAAATAAGGAGAATAGTAGAATTCTGTCGGACAATGCATCCCAAAGTAGCACGTCTACTCCTTTGCATTCATCACATAAGGAGCGGACAAGCATTGATGACTTTGAGATCATCAAACCAATTAGCAGAGGTGCCTTTGGTAAGGTCTTTCTTGCGCGCAAACGGACAACTGGAGATTTATTTGCAATAAAGGTGAAACTTGTATTTCAGAAATTTCCAGCCAACCTGAATGGAAATAATCCAATACAGCAATTTACTTTTACTATGTTTGTTTCTGAAATTTGGAGTCACGTAATCCATGGATTTGCTTAACCAAAGTTGTATATTTTTGCTTAATTAAGAAGTACATATGATGCAGAAGATGTGAAAGAACTAAAAAATGAAAGAATGATTTCAATGAAGATGCTACTTTTTGTGGGAAAGCTTGTTAGATAACAGAAGTATTTAGGAATATATTATTAAATATATTCAGTAAAAAGTTATTGATTGTAAGAATTTTTTTTTTGTCACTTTGATTCATTAAAGAACACATCATTTCTTTTTTTGTTTACTAACACCACCTTATATCAAGCTAGTTTGGCTGTGATCACACTGAAGCCCTTTTACACTGTTCATACTTGTTAAGAAATAGATGTTGCAGAAATATTTATATTTCCCTATACGCATCAACTACAGCTCTTACTTTTGGTGAATTTGACAGCTACACATGGCTTCTTAAACAGAATTATGAACCTAAATTGCATAAAAGTTTTAATTTCCCTTGCCCAAGAAACAATCCAGAAAAAGGAAAAGGAAAGGGAAAAATTAAGGCTGAAATGAAAGAATATTGACCAAGGAGAGAGAAATCTTTAACTTTTGTAATATATTATTGTTTCATGGGAGAACTAAACATTTTATTGATTTAAAGCATCATTACTCCAAGAGATCTTTACTTTTTTCATATGCTATCTGCTGGTGGAATTTACTAGTAGAAATGATCATTATCTTGAAGTGTCTTCTAAATGGTAATTTTGCTTTGGTTCTTGTTTTAATGCAATTTGTTGGTCATGCAGGTGCTCAAGAAGTTGGATATGATACGGAAAAATGATATTGAGCGTATATTAGCAGAACGCAATATACTAATAACAGTTCGAAATCCTTTTGTGGTAACTTTCACTTATATTGTACTTTGAGCTACAAACCCTTTACTGTAGCATGTGGTTGAATTCCCAATTGCTGCAGTTAAAGATATTTCATACAATATTTCAGCTATGGTATTAGATGCACTGTAAATCAATGTGGTTTCTTCTCTGCAGGTTCGTTTTTTTTATTCATTTACCTGTAGGGATAACCTCTATTTGGTTATGGAATATCTAAATGGAGGTGATCTATTCTCTTTGCTAAGAAAAGTCGGTTGCCTTGAGGAGAATGTTGCTCGTATATACATTGCAGAACTGGTTTGTTAAAGAATTTTACGTATGCATTTATATACTCAATTAGTTTCCATCTCAAGTTGATCATATTTCTTTCAGGTTCTTGCTTTGGAATACCTACACTCTCTGGGAATTGTACACCGTGATCTAAAACCGGACAACATTCTTATTGCACATGATGGCCACATCAAGGTCTCGTATATATGCTACACAATTAGCTGATGGTTTTTATGAACAAATGGATTAAGTTATCGGCAGGAGTACACGAGGCAGCTTTCCATATTAATAGCAATTTAATGGTCAAACCAAATTTAGCTTCATTTGGTTTGACAACTCCATCCTCATATTCCATAAAGGTGCATGTAGATTTTGTAATATAGATAGGAAATTGGAGGCAAAGGATTGTTTACGTATTCTCTTAAATCTTCACAGCCTTCACCAATGGCTGTGGCAGCTATAGTTTATGGCATTTTTTCACTTTAACATTTCCTTCAAAATACCTACTAAAAAATTTAGCTCCTGCAGAAAAGTGGGGTATCTTATAAATCACTGGCCAATTGCTGTTGATATCATTTTCCTTCATATGGAATTGGGGAACTAAATTTTGTCAGAGAATCGATTAATTATAGGCCTACAGGGTGAAATGTCTTATGTTTTTACTAATCTTTTTATTAATCATTTGATCATATAATATGCCTGGTAAATGCATGCACATCTGTAGTTTGAATTTTCGACCTGTGTCAGCCTTTTGTTTTCTTAGTGATGAGATACTAATTATTGCTTTTACTACCAGCTTACGGACTTTGGGCTATCAAAAATTGGCCTTATAAACAACACAATTGATTTATCAGGACCTGAAACAGATGGACCTTTGTCTATAGATCCTCATAATCCAGATAGTCAACAATCAGAGGATAAAAGTCAACACTCAGCTGTTGGGACACCTGATTACCTAGCCCCTGAAATTCTTCTGGGAACTGAGCATGGTTTGAATCCAACCTCAAGTTGGTTCATTTTAAATTTACTAGACAACTGAAACTTTTCCCTGGGCATCATGCAGGCTATGCTGCAGATTGGTGGTCAGTGGGAATAATCTTATTTGAACTTGTAACTGGAATTCCACCCTTCACTGCTGAGAGTCCAGAGGTATCCATCTTTTCATTTTCTTAATTGATGGTGGTTGTTAAAGAATTAATATTTAATCAAGTTTTGGATATTGAGAGAACCATTTTCATACACTCCTGTTTGTCTTACATTAACTTTTTTTTTGTGGATTATCTACTTTGGTATTAGGATATGTATAGTTATGTTCTTTAGGGGTAGACTGCTAGTTCACCTTTTTTTCATCTTTTTTGTTTACTTATTGATTTTTTTTAGTTAGCATTATTGTTGTTTCTTAAAAAGAAAATAATACTAAAAAAAAAAAAAAATTGTGCTCTCTGAATTTTTTTCTGTTAACCTTATTGATTGCCTTGAACTATTAAATATAAAGGATTTCATAGCTGCTGTTTGAGCAACTCATAGCTTGAATATTGTTTCCTGAGTGGGGGATATCTGATAACCACTCTTCCTTTGCAATTATAGCAGCTTAATACACAGATTACTAATCTAGAGACCAGTTCCATCTTTGTATTCTCAGCCAATACATTGTGACTGAATCACACATTTTTTGCTTTTGGTGTAGGGATTATTGATCCAATTATTCCTTAGTAGTGAATGTTGCCCAAGTCTAAAATGATTTGGAATTAAAATTTGTGCAATGTTGATTCTTGAGCTACATTTGCAAGATCTGTTAATTTTAATGTTTAAACATGATCTTGCCGCCCTATGACCCGGTAACTGCTAATTATGATATTTGAAGATGCCCAATACATGTTGGAATATTCTCTCTTTACATTTATCATCTCATAAATCTTTTTTATAATTTTCATCCATTTATTATTTATCTCCTTGTTAAGTGTTTCTTATGATTTTAAGTTAGATGAAGAAACTCTCTGACCAGTCACTTTTTTTTTTAAATAATTTTTCCTTTCTCATATGGGCTCTGCAGATAATATTCGACAATATACTTAACAGAAAAATCCCCTGGCCACATGTTCCTAGTGACATGTCTTTTGAGGCACAAGATCTAATTAATAGGTTGGTTTTAGGCATTGTCTCATATGGTGTTAATTGCTACTTGTATTTACTTGATTCTATGTTGTTTATTGTCTCTTATACTGATTTTTTTTTTCTTTTAATAGTCTAAGGGACATGAAAGTAAAATTAGTCTTTGACACCTTGCTAGTCGCCATATGAATTGGGGAAAATGAATCAGTATGGAATCTAAAACAAAATTTCTGCATTGCAAAGGAATCAGGAAGTTGTTTGAATATTGAAAAAATCACGCTCCAATGCAAAATAACATAAATTATGAATTTGGTAATGTCTTTCCTTAAGAGATAGCTTCACTAATTTAGTTTTCTGTCGGTGACCTACCCTATGAAGGGGTTTGTCAAATTTTATAAACCTTTAGGGAGGTTTCTAGCAAATTGAAGAAGGTTTATACTGGTTCTCAAAATCTCAAGGGAGATTCCTGACAAATTTTTAAGCCAATTAGTTTAGCCCAAAGCACTAGAGAGGTCAATGAAATTTACCCTCATTTCCATGGAATCTTCTAATACACATTTTTTAAGGAATAAGAATGTGAAACATTGCTAAATTTTGAAACCAAGCGGTGTGCCTTTATTTTAGTCACAGCTCAAAAGAGGACAATGAAATTTACCCATTTCTACAAAAATTTTAAACACATACTTGGGAATTAAAAAGTGACCATGAAAGTGGAAAATAGGTTTATACTAGCAACAATATCACAAGAATTGAGTGATTTAGTGTTCAAAATGTTTTATTTGCAATTAATTTTTTATTTTTATTTTAAATTTTATTAAATATTTCTTGAAGAATGATTTATTGTGTACGATCTTTTTTATAGGTTTCTTATTCATGATCCAAACCAGCGCATAGGAGCAAATGGAGCAGCAGAGGTTGGATATCATCTTGTGTAGAACTTCCATTAAGAAAACTGAAAAATAATTTTTCTGCATTATGGACACTTGAAATAAAACTCTTATTATTGTAATTTTAGATTGTCCTTTCAGCTGACTTGGATTATTTTACAGGTGAAAGATCATCCTTTTTTCAAAGGAGTTAATTGGGACAACCTTGCACTGCAAAAGGTAAGGACGTACCACCCTCTTGGTTCTTTCTACATTAATGGTATTCCTGTGCTGAAATTCTTGAATTTTTGAGATCATGATGCAAGACATTTTGTGCCTGTTATAAAACACTTAGTTCTCAGTGTACTGAAAATATTCTTAACATATTATGGAGCGATTATGAAATAATTTGGACAAAGTGGCCAAAACAATATGCACCAAGCATATCTATTTATTTTAGAGATTCTTAAAGTGGATACACTTTATGAATATGGAAAAGCTTTCTTCTATAAGAAGAGAACAGTGGTAATTAGGGAGTCTCCATTTTCAGTTTGTGTGAGGAGACTGTTTCATGATATTTTCTCTCATGAGTTCTGTTTCTGATTATAAATATTCGATGGTCCTTTATGTGTATCTATAGACTAGCTTGGTTGCACCTTAGCATGCCATGTATGGCTTCTGTGTGTGTGTGCGTGCCATGTGATTGGAGGACACTGTTTCATGCTATTTTTCCTTACGGCTTCTCTTTCTGATTACAAAAATTTGATGGTCCTTTATGTGTATTAATAGACTAGCTTGCTTGCACGTTAACATGCCACGTATGGCTGTGTGTATGTCCTTCCTTTTTTAATACCAATGTCTTTCTCCTTTTGATGGGGATTCTTATATATTGACTCTGCCTCTTTGATTCTTTTTGGAGGCTGCCTTTGTACCGCAACCTGAAAGTCTAGATGACACGAGCTATTTTTTATCGCGCTTTAGTCAATTTTCTGGTGGATTTCCTGAGGATCAGAATTGTAGTGGTTCTGACTGTGCTGTGCATGACTCGTCCTCAAATTCTGGAATTGAGGTAAATTAATAATTGACCTCCCTACTGACATGTTTATGATTCTAGTCAAGAAAGTATTTTGGCTTGTTCACCAGAGGGCTATGTGTAGAATACTGCTCGTCTCTGATGGATTGATGATACACCTCAATAGGAAAGTCTCTTCCTCTGACTACTCGTGTCTTTTCTTTCATCTTGTTCAGAATGATGAGTGTGGTGAGCTAGCTGGGTTTGAGGCATCTCCTCTTGATCTATCATTAATAAATTTCTCTTTCAAGGTAAGCCTAATGACATGAAGTAACACCATATTATTACATTAAATGAGAACTTATGCTTGCCAAGACTTCTCTAATAAATTGGGCAAAGGGAAAAGACAATATCTCAGTTTCATCCATACTGCAAAATATACTTTAGAATTTAGAAAAAAATGTTCAAAGGTCAAATGAAATGCAAATAGCAAATATTTTGGTTGTAAGTGAACTCGTTTCGGTTTTGTAAATGAACTTTTATTTTGCAGAACTTATCGCAGTTGGCAGCCATTAATCATGACGTGCTTGTACAAAATGGGAAGGATTCCACAAAAGGCTCACCGGTCAAAGGTCCGGGAACATAGTTCATTTTTCCTTCCCTACTGCAAAACAACTTTACAGGTAGCTGTTTTCGTACTTATGGGAATAAAGAAATTAGAGAAAAAAACATAACACAGGTAGAGATGGTGAGAGAGCTCAAGAAGTTCGATTTTATCATACAATGCTTCTTCTGCGCTCTCGTATTTATTCATGTAAAGAAATGATAGCAATTAAAAAAAAAAAAAAGTACTGTACAAAGAGGGCAAAAGGAAGATTTTTGTATAGTTTTTGTATAGCTTACTCAGATTGTATAGAGGGGCATCTAGTTTTTTGCTATTGTTACTCAAATTTTGGCACCACAAGCCTTGATGTTTATGATTGATGAGGTCTATAAATAAAGTGGACGCAAGTTTCTAGCGCTGAGAGAAAAACTAGATCGGCTCTTCTAAAACTTTTTGGTCTTAATCTCGGTACTCTTTTTAACAGCTAAATGAAAATGGTCCAGTGGCCAATCAACTTGACGCAAAGAAACATAGAATAAAGTAGAAGATATTAAACTTTGCTTTTTGGTTAATGTTTATACCTTACGCTGCTCTACAGGCATCTAGCATCTTTGTCTAATCCGGTATTTGTAAAACTCAGAACATCTTAAAAATTATCCCAAGAACATAATTGAGCTGCGTAATATCTTCAATTAATTAATCATTACATTACAAGAAAGCACGCAAATAGAAACTTAGCATTAAAATTAACAATGATAATGCAAATATCTACACGCACACTGCTTTGCCAGGTACAGAACAAAAATATAAAAATAAAAAATATCTACACAAAATTGAAAAAAAGAAAAATATAAGACCAAAGGACTAGCCAATTTTGGTTTTCATGCATATATGAGTGAAGAATAAATAATCAGCAACACGTCAGACAGGAATGGGCAATCCCTTCTTTGCCATGCTATCCAGTATATCATTGAGAGCTTGACATAAGCCTACTATCTGCAAAATGCAAAGAACAAAACTAAGATCTGCTGAAAATATCACCATGTTAATAGTTCAAACCACGAGTATTAATCAAGGTGTGAAATTACCTGTTGATCCCATTGTTGCAGCTCTTCAGTATCATCCTCAAAGTGTATAACAGCTTCCACCTGACATTTTAATTACAGATTTATGAGAAATTGGAAATATAAGCACTTGCTTTTAGCTTGTCTAATTTGTCTATTAAAAATCATACTTGTCCAACACAAAATTGAATGAAGGATATAAAATGACAAAGTTAACCACGGGAAGAATAAAGAAAGTTTGGCTCCAATAAGTATAACAACTCACTCTAGACAAAGCTAAAAGAGAATATGATATTGAACAAGTCCAGTTTTAACACATATCAATGCAAACTAAGATGCAATGTTGTGAACAAGTGGGGTTATAGATTCAGATAGCAGTCTCTAAAATGGCCAACAAGTAACAAATTTCAATCAAATAGAAGGAAAGTAAGTCCCAAATTTACATTTATTACGCGTCATTTTACATTGTTAAAGTCCTACCTGATCAATAGATCCCCTCATTCTGTCTTCATAAATCATTCTTGATGCTATCTTTTCAGCCTGTTAAGAAAAATCAAAGACACATTAGCTCTTTGAGAAAAAAAAAAAACACACCATAGTATAAAAGGCCAAAATATAAAAGACGAAAGTATTATACTTTATAGAGCCACAGAGAGACTAGAGCAGAAAATCAAAACCATAGCCAAAATAAATCAGATGTAAACACCAGCAAAATTAATATGCACAAAAACTCTAAAAGTGACTAGGCACAATGCACTCCAGATAAAGTAGAATAGAAAATGGAACAAGCAAAGCCATTCCTGCACCACCTTGTTGCGATCTCTACACCTGCCAAGCTGCTGAGCTTGGTGGGATAATAACAGTCTATTGAAAATTAAACTCATAAAACTGTTAACAATTAGTATGATAAAGGATCTATAACTTCAGGAAATCAAAATGATACCATACTTTGGGAGGAGGAATGCCCAGCAAAGTGCCCAACTCCTCAAAACTTATATTAGTGTAAAGTTTGCTTGCACTCAAAAGATTATGCTCAATCATGGCTCGATCCAGCACAGTAAAATTGTCAGGCAGAAGTGCTTTCTGTTTGGAAAAAAAAAAAAAGAAGAAGAAGAAGGTGGTGAGAATCAGAACTACAGCTTGCAGCAAGTAAATTGAAAACAGCAAAAGTATTAATAACCTGATGAGGTTTTAGTTCTTCAGCAAAAGCATAAATTTCAGGTTTTCTCAAAATTCTCTCTAAATAAACCTGATACATTCAGTATAAAAACTTTCATTATCACAAAAACGAATATTCTTCAATAAGTACAATATGCTAAAAGAAATTGAAAATTAATTGAATTCATCAACATAGAGAACCTTTTGCAATATTGGATAAATTTTCAATTTTGAGCATCGTTCATCCTGCATTATGTCCCAGATCAGCAAAATTTGAATTGAATTCAGTGCCAAATAGAGTCTCAAATGGTTCTTATATCAAATAAGTACTTACTTTGTACAAAGTGGCAAGAACACGAGAACGTTGAGGACCCGCAGCCGCCAAAATTGTACATGTCACAGCAGCAGATAGAGCTTGCTCCAGTGCTTCCTCATCAATTGTTCTAATTATTAGCAGTTTCCATGTAAGTGCCACGATCGTGTAATGAAAATATCAAAACAGAATCAAATCTTTTCATAAAAAAGACATGCAGAAGAACAATTATCTTTAAACTGAATTTATAGTGTAATGATGATTGTCAGTTTGTCTACTTAGCATTTAGATTCCTAGAAGACAAAATCAATTGAAAAGTTAACACTCATGCATACAACCACCCGGTATATTTCAAAAATCCTAACCAAGGCTGGAAAACAATGACAGAGTAATTGATAGTATATGAATTTACATACTCATCTCCAATTTGCCGCTTCTCAATTTGAGATATGTCATAATACCGTAATGCTGCCTCCAAGAATTTCCTTTTTAAATCCAAAATCCTGGCATAGCAAACCTAATGATAGGAAAAAGAATAGACCAAAAAAATTTACGAAAATACTAAAGTTTCTTACGAAAAAACCATCCTTAACATCAGAAAATGTCAGACCTTGTATTGTAAATTCAAGACTTCATGCTGACTGTTGCTGACCAAGAATGAAGCTTTATTAATAAAAGCTTCTGCATTTACTGCATCATCATCCTGCAGAATACACAGTCATAATTGAAGACAATGTTAAGACACACCATCCACATGTAAAGCAGTCAATCTTTGACAGTAATTCAAATAAAGACATAACATAGCCCAAGAATAATAAATAGATAATTAAGTTGTGTTAGTGTAGTTCAAACACACAAATTTCAGTTCTTCAGTGCAATATGTCCACTAAACTTGAACATCACCTTTACTTGCTTTTGCTTTGGGTAGAAAAACAAGCTTCTAATAACAATTACCAACAAAAACATGCAATTTTGTTTATATTATATGCCAAAATAACTTCTTCTTTTTTTATCTCCCACCCAAAAAAAAAAAAAAAGAACAGCAAATCCACATATGAACACAAAAGCCCATAGCCTTTAAATTTGACAGTTACCATATACCAGAATACGCCAATAGCATGCTCTGAGAAGAGTCATTCATGTTGACATACTAAATATGAAATCATTTCAGCATAAAAGTACACTTGCACTATAAAGTCAATACCTCGAGGTATAGGCGTGCTATTTGGACACATTTGGACAACCTGAATGTATCATCAATGACTCTGATGGACATATTACAAAAGAATATATCATCAATTGTTGAGCTGTGCAATAATACCAGATTTTATAAGAAAAATGAAAAAACAACTTCAATCTCATACCTCATTCCAGAGTCTAGATCAATGCCACTAAGCATTTGGGCGGCTTTTGACCACTGCTGCTCGGACTCATATAAATCAGCAAGTTTCTCCCTGATTATTAATACCTGAAACCATTTACATACAAATATAAGCCCCACCAACGAAAGAAAAACCAAAAGGAAAATGAAACCAACAAGCAGTATAACATGATTTAACCAGATCCCAAAGAAAGCATTGATAACTTCCACAAATGCAAGGCTTCAAACTAAATTTTTCTAAAACCTTTCACCAGCTGTCAACAATGGAATCAGATAGTTGGTTAAATATGTAATGTAACTAGGAATTTACAATGTGGAATCCATAAACACATAAATAGTCCAAAAGGGCACCTGTTCTTCGAAGGAAACAACACGAGGCTGAATCTGGGCGAGGGTATAATTGGCAATTTCCTTTTGCGTCTCCGGCTGTAATCTCCCCAGCTCTTGAGCAAAAGTTTGCAAAAGCTGACGCGAAACAACCAATGGGACATCATCCGATAACACTGCCAAAAGAAAAAAGAAAATAAAAATCAATTCGCAATCATAATCGACTACCTAAAAAATAAAAATAAATATTCTGCTAAAATCACTCAATTTCAAAAACCCTAGATTATGAGTTACTATGATCGATGAATTTCTTGGCTTGAACGATGTCGTCTGATGAGATAACAGAAGATAAAATGTGCTTGTACTGTTCGATCTTTTGCCTCTGGTCAGTGATGGCAGAGGCAGTCGCTAATGCGTTCTCCATGGTTATTTTATTTCTCTCGCTTTATCTCTGTTGTATTGATATCTTTTTGTAATCGAAATCGTTAACCCTAGCTTTTCGAGAGAACCGTTGTGGCTCCTGCACTGCTCAGAGCCAGCACTTAAACCTTCCTTTCTTCCCCGTGTGGTAATCCTGCTTAACTCTCGAAGTCCCGGGCGCTGGTCCATTATAAAAGTACCCATGAAACGACATCGTTTTTAATTCATGACGGCGTGTCGTCGCTTGTCATGACCCCATTCCATGCTCATTATGAATGACATGCGTATGATTTTTTCACTTATGACGACATGTCGTTATAATTTACCAAACTTATTAGAAATTAACCACCCACCCCTTGATAAATTAGAGCATATCTGTTAATCAAGGATAGTCAAAATTAAAACTGACAAGTTCGTCCTTCATGTTAACAATAGTTAATAATTTTCTTTTTATTTTTATCTCAAACATAATGACTAAAATAACCTACGTTATATAACTATTTGAATAATAATCATTTCAAAATAAAATTAATGATAAAATACAGTTTTAAAAAATTTTAAATAAATTATTTTTTAATTAATTGTATGTGATCAAAAGGAAATTACTTAAACTATTTAAAATAAAACTGAAAAAAAAAATCTCAAAATAAAGAGAAAATATGAAAATAAAAAATAAACTACATACTCAAAATTAAAAGATAGAATAAAACTAAAAACTAAAAACTTAAAATAGCTTATATGACAAGTGTTTGTTTTATGTCAGTTGTTGATGAAATATGTACATTCATTGATTCTATGTGTAAGTAATTATCTAACTTCTTGTTGTTGCATTCAATTCAAATTAACGCCTATTAGGTTTATAGCTTTCAATATTTAGTTTATCTTATTTTGATATTTTCTCTTTTTTTGTTTTAAATTTAATGTTGAATTTTTTTAAAATTTTAATTTAATTTTATTTAGTTTAATTAATTTCATTTTATCACAAACAATTAATTAAAATTTTATATAAAAAATATAAATTATATTTTTATGAGTTATTTAATTTTAAAATAAATTGTATTCAATCGATTATATAATGGAGGATATTTTAATAATTATTTTTAGAAAAAGGAATAATCTTTAGTAGATATTAAAATGAGGGATGAATTTTAAGTTTGACTGTCTTCACTGATGGTTATGCTAAACCTCAAGAATTCCCCTTAAGAGCACATCGATTAAATTGTTAAGATAACCTTACATAGAATGATGAATTTAAACGCAGTCATGAAATTAATTTTTTCCCCAGAATTAAAATTTTTTAAATATTAATACTTCAATTACACATTTACCAAAACGCAGAACTTTATCTTTTTTTATCACATCGTTAGACTTTAGTTCAATACACTTATTTAAATATTTATTTTTTATTGCATGATTTTGTTACGACTTCAAAAATTTGTATTTAAAATCATGAAGATTGTTAAAATTAAAAAATAATTATATCTTAAAAAAATGAAATAAAATTTTATACATCATTCTAAACTAAGTAATATATATAAAAAAGATGATTACATGAACTTAAAAAACAAAATATTTAAATGGAGAACATATATTTGATTATTTTATTTAGATGTATGGGTCATACATTAGTAAGGGTAAAATGGTAAGTTTATTATAATATGGAGATTAAACTTGAGAATATTTTTTTCAAAACTTGATG